>JBAJNP010007542.1:0-22335 GCA_036877545.1 Yasuhikotakia modesta | reverse complement strand
CACACACACACACACACACACACACGCACAGTTACTGTGGGGCCTGATCTTACACTTACTCAAACGTCACAGCAGTAACACAGAGCACTGCATTGTGAGCCTCTGCGTCCTGAGAAGATACATAAGTAATCAGATGCTCAAATGAAACATTCACAACACACTTCCTGTGATGTAGCAGCTCCAGGCTCCCGGTCTGACAGATGGTGCCAGTCAGATGATCCCAGAGTGGGAAAGTGCCAGTGTTTTCCTGCTCTCACCTGGGGATGCTGGGAAAGCGCTTGTGTGTGTTTGTGCTTCTGGCATGTTGAGAACCTACACTGTATTCCTGTCACATGCCTGTACAAGAGGGTCTGAATCCTAATACAGCACAAACTGTAAGAAAATAAAGGCCTGTGTATGATTAACACTGGAAAACATTCCTGACATTGAGGCATAACTTTGGGAAAAAACGCCTATTAAACATTTTATCCAACAGGATTTCGTTGGAATGTGACGTACTGGCTAATGAGGTTGCTAGCTAAAGGTCCAGTAGTATTTGTTTAGGTTGCGCCGGTGGGTATAACATTTCTTTGGACTTGTACTGACACCTAGTGGCACGGATGTAGCATTACATGAAAACAAAAGCTGTCACTGAGGTCATTGAGAAAACGATTTATCCTTAATCAGCCATATTTACTTTATTCAACAAATTAAATCTCAATGTCAAATAAACCTGGTGTTAAACAAAAATAAATGCTAACTGCACCAGAAACATTTTTTACTAGTCAACTAGTCTCTTTGTCACACCACTTACGAACAACCTTAACAACCTCCTCTGTTATTTTATACATTTCAACATGCAGAATTCAAGGCCAAAGATGAAGAAAACACACAGCAAAAACATTTCTGTAAATAAAAGTGCAATTTCTCTGAGTGAAAGAGTTGGAAACATGTACAGTACGCAGCTCTCGAGCGTTTCTGATCGCATAGGTCAGAGAGCGTTTTATGCCTCAGTAACTACACATCTGAGAACAAATCACAGAAGTGAATGTTCTGATGGTGGAATCACTTTCTGATGTCAGAGAGACATCAGACCGGACCCAAGAGACAACGGCAGAGGCTGAACATCAACTCCGTTACCAGAGAACCAAGAAACATCATAAACGTATCATGTTCATTTCATCTTCCCTACTTTGAAGCCCATTTGTAAACTCATGCTAAACACTCTGCATTCTCAAAGTCACCATGAAATCAATATATAGTATTGCAGTGTTCATTATGTTATTATATGTGCACGCCATTATTTTTTTATTCATGTGCCTTTCAAATAAATCTAAAAATGACTTCCACTCTGGAACAGCGATTCTTCTCGGAAAAGAGTTCTGCTGTTGAAGCAGACGAACTGCAAAACTCTGACGCAAAATTTGGAGCCTCTTCAAAGTGCCACAATAAAATGAGATGCCAAATAATTGGATGTCAATATGCGTGTCACAGACATCAAAAACTGCTGATTCTGCCCTGTGACTAAAGACATTTTTAACGGTTCCTGATAATCGTCTCGGATGGCAAAATGTGCACATGGCTTAAAAAAAAACCCGGAGCAGATTGTTCCGATCATATTTTCTGGGCCAATCAGACGCCGCCGCACACTCCACAATCAAATTTACATAATTTACTCTGGGACGCACATCGACGATTCCTTCTGATGAATTTTCAATGACACCAGCTGACAGTCTGAGAAGCACTAATTACAAACTACCAAAGACTTTATAAACGGAAGAGCAGAAAAGGTGAATAAATGTAAAATTTGATCTAGAAACATTAACCAATACAAACCAACAGCACATAATAGACAAATAGTACAGCGCAATAAGGTGGGCATATATTTCTAAGTTGTTTCATTGCAGTGACTTTGGAGTATTAATTTCCAGCTTGTACATTTTTCACATTGTTTACCCATATTCTGATTGAACAGTCTGTTTGAATCCACACAACTGATGGCGTGTTCAGCACAGATCTAAGAAGCTTGTGAGTCACATAACTGAGAAACCGTTTCATCCGAGAATGATCCCCTTTCTGACAGGAAACCTAGATGTGTCTGCAGCTTAACCTGTCACACAATAATCTGAGAACTTTCACTGCCAGACAAACTCGAGTTAATTGCACGTCTGAATTTCAATGAAACATTAATGGTAAAGACTAGCACAAGAGAATTTCACAGTCCTTATTAAGGTCTTAAACACAAGGAGTATTAACTTGTAGCAGACAGCAGTTAGTAAATCAATGTAGAGTTCGGTGCCTGCAAGAAACTTTCTGGACAGAATCCAGGTTGAAAATTTAAGATTATATAAAACATAACTCACAAGGCAATCTATTAGGGGTCCTAAAAACTTGCTCATCAGGATTCAGGACCAAAACAGGAAGTGACTTCCTTATAAAGCTTGTAGCACTTTCAACCTCCAGATTAAGACTCAGACTTGAGGGATTGATATACGATCAGAAAATTCTACAGAACCGCTCTGTGTTTTAGTTTCTTATTCTGTTGTCTTACACAGCATGAGGGAATTCAATCATCACAGAGCTTAAAGAAAACACTATCGGTTACAAAATGTTGCCTTTGAATACAAATTCAGCATTAATGTACCCACTGTTGCTTCTTTTGTAGACTTTTCAAGAGCTCAACATATTATGCAAAGCCTTCACATAAAGATAAAACAGCCTGGAACAACATTTCCTCAAGGAAAATATTTTAGCATGCCCTCATTTACAAAGGGTCAGTATTCCCTATTCAAGTTTTTAATGAAATCTTGATTAGCCAAGGGGAATAGGACACCACCAACAGATACGTCATGCACCACTGAGTCTACAAGTCACACCAGATGCCAAACAAAGATAAAGATGTTTTGCAAAATGATAGCAAATGAGCTGCCTATACAAACAGCATTTAGGTGCAATAGGCTCATTATAATACTATTTTAAATTGTAAATTAATTCACAAACAATCCTAACAATACTGTCTAGGTAACTTAAATATATTGAAATTAACTAGTTAGTGTTTTGCTAAATTACTAGCAAATAGGATAGGTGAATACGTCCACCAATCTTGCGTGTGAACGAGGCATCTAAGATGTATTTTGTGTTTGAAAAGAGCTGGATAAACATCAATGAATAAAACATTAAAAATAAATGTAATATTTTATTTCTGGTAAAAGATTATTTAAAAAAAATTAACCTAAATTTTTTATCAAAACAGTGAAGCCAACATTATCTGTCTGGTGATGTTGCAGCGTTTATTAATGTGGCTGAATTTAAATACACACCTTCTCAAAGATGCTTTAGCCATATATAAAGACAGCAAAAGCAAAGCAAATATAAAAAAGTAACTATTAATATTGTATTCACACTAGGTAGACACCTCCCTAGATTTTAAGACACAGCCAACAAGCTGAGTTAACCAAAAACAGTTAAGTCTCCTTTAAAGGGCACGCTCTAGCCATCCGCCACTGTTCTCTAAACTTCAGCCTTGCAGCGACTCCCGCAATCAGATAAACACACTGTGTTTCATCCCAAACAGCCAAGGAGACGCTCTCCATACAGATGTGTGTTCTCTACAGAGGTTCACTCACCAGTAACAGCGCGACCTTCTTTATGCTACGATTCCCCATGGCAGAGCAGAGAGATTGTGTTCGTTCACGGAGAGAAACGGTGAGAGGATTTGTAGGTCGTTTTCTGTCAGCGCAATGACAAGCTTGTGCTTCGTGAGGCACAGAGAAGAGGATGAGGAGGGTCTGTGCGCTCCTATATTCCCTCCCCTTTTACTTCTCTACCTCAGGTTACTGGATTTGCTATGAAACACACCCGGTCTGCCTTTTGATTCAAGTAACGGAGCCATCAAACAGTGCACAAATAAAACTGTCTGTGGGCATTCCTGTATAATGCATGACTTTGTGGAAAAAAACATGCATTGCTGGAGTGTCAGGACACAGTTATCTGTATGAATGACAAGACTTACATGTGATCCAACTCAAGAGCCATAAAAAAAATAGGCTACACCACATGTCAAGCACACAGGCACGACTGTGGCTTTCTGTTAATGAATAATGAAAGAGCAGAATGACAACTATTGGCTGATTGACAGACTGTAATGTCAGCGATGGTGCTTTCAACCAATCAGAAACGATACGAGAGCATCACCTTCTCACATATCCAACAGACAACCAGTCCAGTCAAACTAACACTTTCTTCCTCTAGGGTTCAGTAAAGAGCTACAAAAGACAGCTTGTGGTTTAATACCGAGTGTCACGTTTAAAACCTCAGAAATAAAATCTGCAGATATTTGTTTATATTTTAAGTTCTGTAAGTACAAAATCTGTGGAGAGATAAAATTAAACAGGAAAAGGAAAATTTGAAGATTTAAACACTGGCCAGCTGACATGCTCTCTCTGCCATATTCCCACAAAGGAGTCAATTATCACATTTACATGTAAAATCATATTCCGATATTACCCAGAATATGGTCACACTGGTCACAGGGCTCTGGAAAATAAAATAAACTGAATATGACTATTATGTTTACAGAAATATTTCAATAGCAGGACAGCATGTTACAGGATAGACTCTTGACCAGGATTTGGACCTCAGTCCAGATGTAAACGTCCAGATGTAAACGGGATTATTGACCGTCATATGGTATGGAGATCAAAGATTAGACAATATTAACAAAATCACTGCATGCCTACACTACTGCAACAACTACTGTGTGAAATAAAGCTGCTATCATTAGTTATCAAAATTAAAGCAACATACAGTAAAATTCACTTAAAACCTTAAGTTATATTTCTAAATTTAGTTATGAGGTAACAATCTGGTCTGGAAAAAAAAAATCAAAGCAGGTTTATAAAATCTGTGGAATGTTAAACATCGTCCTGTAGAGGGAGACAAACACCACGTTACAAGCATAAAACTTCTGTTCAGTAACACTAGTAACATTAGTAACACTTTCTATGTTTGTTCATATTTGTTTCTGCATTAATATACAATATAGCAAAGATAAGTTCAAACGCTTACCTTAGTCTTGAGGACAGAGGGTGAGCTTTGGTGCCGTTGTCCAGAGGTCTGGTCTGTATTGTCATTAAGGTCCGACAAACTGGTCCTGAGGGAGGGAGAGTGGAGGCCTTCCTCACCATCCTCATCCTCTTCAGCCTCCTCCTCCTCCCTCCCACTATCATCTGAATGTTCAAACTCATCGCTATCTTGGTCCATTTCCTCCTCCTCTCCCTCCTCCTCTTCCTCGGGTCGGTCGTCATCTTCCTCAGAACGAAGTCCGGTCCCGACCTGCCCCTCCCTCCCACTGTTATTATTCTCCTCTTCCTCATCGTCCCCTTCCTCCTCTCCGGGATGCCGCCTTCGCCGTTGTCCCTTCTCGTCTCCGTTCACCTCGCTTCTGCGTCCTCCCACCGCCTCGCCTCCTGACGGCCATGGCTCCTCCTCTTCCTCTCCTGGCCGCTCTCTTCCACCCTCCACCTCCTCGGCCGGCTCCCTCCTCTGTTGCTGTGCCTCCTGCTCGTGTTCCTCCAGCACCTGGTTCATGTGCTCCGCCTGAGGCTGGGGCGTGCGGCCGCCGGAGGTGCCGTTACCTGCCCCCGCCGGACCCGGCCTCTGCTGCTGGGCCGCCCTGCTGCCGCTGCCCCCCGACAGCAGATCCTGGTTCATTTCCAAAAGCCAGCTTGCTACCTCCTGCACCTTCGCTAGGCTGTCTGAGGAGGACAAAGATTTGGCATTCTGAGAGAGAGAGACAGAAAAACAGACGAGAAACAGCTTAGAAAAAAAGACTTTGTTTTGGGCAATCAAAAGCATGTATTTGGGGTGGTTGTGATAACTGCCCCCTTCCTGAAACCAAGAGTGAGCTGAAAACGAGAAAGTCAATATCTTTTATTCATGCCTGTGAAATAAAACAATAGACATTTGCATCGACGCTAGGAAGGAAGCAATACAAGCGCCGCTGAAACAATGGGCAGCTCTCCTGCTTGGCAGTGGATTATCTACAGTAGGTTTAGCCTGGAAACTGTGGCAACAGTATCAACACATGCAAACATTCATTCACACAAACACACAGTTGCTGCTGTGTTCTCGCTCCTGAAATTTGAGTTTTACTGGGTTTCTATGAAAACGTAAATAGATTTTACTCCCGTATAATTAAATGTAGTTTCTGATGTTGTAAAGCCACTGCATTACGAAGAAAACGAAATGATGAAGATCGCGACGAAGATGAAAAAAACAGCCAATCAGAACAAAGTCTGTATAATATACAGCTACAGTGTCAGCAGGAGTGATGAGATTTTACAGTAAGAGGCGACACAATATGGCTAAACAAAAAGTCACTGAAATGTCGCCTCCTGCAGCAGCACTGTTCACTGTTAACTTAGTTAGTACCTGCAATATATACTAAAACACTGCAATGTGCATATTAAAATATGAATCCTAATAACAATGAATGCAAATCACAACAACTGCAATAACTGAATGTTAATGATTCAAAAAAGTATGTATAGTCAGTCTTGCCTGCAATGCAAATGTAAGAATGTTTGTTTCCTTTTCCAGAAAAAAGGTGAAACATGCATGCATGTTGCTTCTATTATCTCAAGTTTTAACTTAAAAGGGATTCAAACCTATATACAAACTCAAAGAATTAGTTTCACAAAAAAACTAACATCATTTTTCTTCAATATCACGTTGCCTGTCTAGTTAGGACATCTTTAAATAAGCATAAATCGGGCATGACCGTGTCTATACATTCAGGAACCTCCGTTAAATCTATCATTTACAATCGCTGAATACCACAAAGCGCCAGCAGGGGGCATCAGTACCTAAGCTCACATACAGCTTATCTAATAAACGTGTTAAACGATATAAAGCTGTCGCATTATTGCCTTCAAGTTCAACAGTTAGTAACGTAAATGTATGCCGACATTTACCAGTGAAAGCAGGAATAGGCAGTTGAATCTCACCAGGAGCCGAGAAGATGTGAGTCTGATACAGAGCTAACAGCATCACACAGATGGTCAGAGACAGAGACTGTGTACACAACTCCACTCACTGCATGACTACATTCATACACACAACATGTTCAGTTAGGCCTCCACGCCACGCAAAGGGCATCTGTAAAAAGACAACAACCAAGTTAAAAAAATGTCCCTGACTTATCCACAAATTGTTCAATCTAATCGTAAACCAGTATTTGCCGTTTCTACTTTAAAAATAACTTTTCTACCGACTTCAACAAGGTTGTCTAGACAGGTAAAAATCTGAATAATATTATCCCCATATTCTACAATCCAGTTACGTCCTAATAGACTAAATTAAGCTTCCAGTGAAAATAATGAGAATTAGTCCAATACTAGCTCTAGTATAGCCCTCATTTACATCTATCCATGCATGTGTCATTTTTAAAGCACTGAGAAATTTTACCTGTACTTACAGAACCTTATAGAAAGCCCCGTAGCTTTGTGAACACTGTATCTGACCAAAAACACACTTGAAACGGGCTAAGAATATAAATGTATAGACTATATACAGAAAACAACATTGCGTCAGTTTTGCATAACTGCAACACAGAATCATCATATCATGACCTAGATGTCAATACATATTATATCAACAGATCCCTGCTGATTTGCGTACATCTACCCATCCTATGCGTTTGCTCCTCTCAGAGGGCTGAATTAGGATGTAATCACAGTGGATAAATGCAGACAGACCTCTCAGGGCAATTTAAAGGCGCTTTAAGCAACCGATTAGATAAGCTTTCTGATTACTGAAGCCCTTCATTGTCACAAATGCCACAATCACTCAGGAACCGACTGGAGAATAATTATGTTGCGTTGCCAGATGTTTCAATATCCCTCCGTTTTTACACTTTCTGTTTCTGTATAACTGTAACAAACCTGTTTGACCCTGAAGACAAAACCGAAAGAAAAAACTGCTTAAAGACTTTTGTGGATGCTAGTGCAGATAGAAACGTATGTGAGGAAGTTCACCCTGCAGCCTGGTGAGCGCATTGCTCTACCTTAAAGGTGCAAGACAGTGGGTTTGTATTCTGTTTTAACCGCAGGTGTGTTAGTCTTGGAACACAATTAATGTTGTTAGATTGTGCCCAAGTAAGTGAGAGTACTGCAATCTAACCAGCACCACACACACAGACAGAGACATGATTGCATTAGGGCTCATTTGCATTAAGGGCGAGAGACCGTTACAGTGTATGAAAGTAAAGCCTGTATTAACAGCAGTAATTTAGTTTGGTCTGCTACACATAGAATGTTGTTCTTTCTAGTCACGCTATGGTTTTCTGCATTCGTTTATAAACGCACTGAAATGCTGGTTAAACTACAAACACTTAATGTTATAAAGGAATCATAAATGAATCAATGCATTTAATTAAAATGGTCAAATCTAGGTTGTGTCACCATGAGATTTGAATTTAACTCTAAACTAGCTTCAATTAAAGCAACAACCACAGTCAAACTACATACAAAACAAGCTAATTGTTACACATACAGAAGCAGAACTTTTTGCTTATATAAAATTCAAAATACCTTAGTGTTAGAACATCTACTGCTGTACTTCCTGGCATTTATATAGATTTTTATGCTTAAATAGAGAAAAAACATGCAGATAAACATTTAATGCACTGTTGGCATTTCAAAGCATTTTAGCATTGTGTTAGCAACGCAAAGGTTCTGGGTTCAATGCCCACAGAGCACATGTATTGACAGAATGCATGACTTGAATGCACTCCAAGTGGCTTTGGATAAAAGCATCTGGCAAATTCATAAATGTAACGTTAATGCAAAATTACTCAGGAAAACATTTCACATCACTCAGACTGGCTATTGACTACCACAAAAGAAAATGTATAACTGGACTGAAATCAGTGTTGAAGGTAATTCAAAAGGAAACCATGTAATGAACTTCCAGAAACTTAGTCTCTTAAGCCCTTAAATTAAACTGAAATATTAACGTGACTTTGATTAATGAATACAGGCCTGTTTTAAATGATTCCATACAGACTCAAAAATGCTTTATAATAGCTCTGCTTCACTCAGATATGCTTTGATATGGAAACCTGGAAACGTTGGCTTTAGGATAGAAGCGTTTGGCTCGGCTCCCAGGGAATGTGGCCAGGCTGGCGTAGTCAAGCAGTCTGATAAGGGAGCGAGGTACATCATTTCTTCAGTTATTACCACTGTGTACACTTTAGCGGCAGGTCATTTATCTACATCTCACGGCGTTGAGAGGAAGGTGAAGCCAAAATGGGTTTTGGCACATCCTCTCATAACGTTAGCAAACTGAGGTAAATGGGAAGGAGAAGGAGAGTGGCGGTATTATTGGTTTTACGATGTCATTTCCTGCGAAACCGCAGGACTGTCATCTCCTCTTGGGCTCCTTGGTTACAGGAAACATCATGAATGAACAGGAAAAGAGGACAAAGAGGGCTGGTTTTATTAACCTTGAAGCTACCTGGATGGGTCTTTTTGTTAAGAAGCAAATGAAAAAATTAGAAAGAAAAACAGTATTCACATTAAATAGCTCCAGTTCTGCAGGTAATGGCAGCAGATGAATGGAAAACTGGTGCGCTGAAAACTTTTGAAGGTTTTCAAACATTTGCAGCAACCCTCTCTGAGGGCAACCAAAACATCTCAGATCACACGTCTAAGACCACCAAAGGTCAGGGTTTCTGTTTTGAATTAGCAAGAATGGTTTTGAGTTGGCCGGGCGATTAGACAAACGACTCTCCTCTAGTAATTAAGCCACCAAGATATCAGATCTCCGATTGTAACCTCAGAGTTGCTGTAGTCAAGCAGTCAATACCATCTATCATGGGCAATGAAAAGCTACCTATGCATCATACATTAAAACAAGACCCCATAATTAGCATCCGGAGAGAGAGCACATGCCAGCATACGAGAGGGTTTTGTTTCATGCCACTATTGTGTTCAACGATACGTGATTAAGTTGTTGAACCCTGCACATACACAAACAAAACCAAACATAGCAACAAACACAAACGTGGCAAAGACCTGCATTGAAAGATCCAAATCAATTTTATTTTCATCATCAGTATTTAACTTTGACTGGTACTTTAAACGCCAACTTTGAAAACTCATCATATTGAAAGCAGCCCTGTGGGGACAGTTCTCATTCACAAAAAGAACACAGTTATTCGTGAACCGATATCCGGGCCAGTAAAACAGCAGCCGGCAGCGTACCATGCTCGAGTCAAACCAGTGTTTTTAATAACGTTTTTCTTCTTTATGTTAAATTAGGTTTTGTAGAGCAGTGGGAAAGCAATGTTTTCACTGTCAGCAGAAATACATGAACAAAAAGGAATTCGGTGTAAAATAATTTTGTTTGTTGTGTCCCACAGGCAGCATGCAGATCAGGTTCAGCTGCGATACCGGCTCAGCTGGTGTCAAAAACGGAGCTGCCGGCTGCTGCAAAATTAATTTTAAATCCAGACAAGCTTGCAGCCTTTTCTTCAGAAATTACTCAGCGAGCAGAATAGTAAATATTAAGACAAACATGCAGAGAAGTGAGTTTGATAGAATGACATTACCAAGGACATGATAGGCGGGCATTACCTTATTGACAGGGTAATCGGCCAATTGCAGTCATTGACTGTGATTCTCCTAGCGTTCCATTAGTGAAACTGCTGGAAAAATTAGCGCTTTAAACAAATATGACTGCAAACAGTCTCTGCTAATTTTCACATCTAAATATGCTTTGAAAGAGTCTTCCTTGCTCCTCCAAAACACCCCTGGCAATAAGAAAGAAAATGAATGCGATGTAAACTTGAGAAATCAAACTCTCTGAAGTGCTCCCATCTCTCTGTGTGTCGGGTTTATTGGAATATCAATTTAGCATTTAGCTTGAACACACTAATGCTACCTTTAATTCAATTTATTCATATAGAGCTTTTTACAAAGTCGCATTGTTTCAAAGCAGCTGAGATATATTTAGTCACAAAAACAATTTAGAAAGAAAGCTATTATACATTTTCAACACAATATATGGTATTATTGCAAATATTAAGCACAATTGTTACTGGGTAAAAATTTGAGGGATTTGCAATAACACCATGAAATACACACAATACACACAAAAAACAAAACATTAAAATATTCTCTTAAATCTATTCCTATTCACTTCGAGAACAAACACTCAAGCATTTCTACACTATAAACTATAATTACAACTGTAAACAACTTTTAAACTATAATTACATTAAAATATTTTCTACAAATGTATAACAAACTGCATAAACATACAAACACAGCCCACAATATAAGGCCAATGGTTTACCATCCTTCCAAAGGGAAAGCTCGAAAAATTTTGTGTTTTTAAACAAACAATCAGCAGATTGCAACAGAAGGACAGTCATGCTTTCTGTTCTCGCCTACGTATAGCTCGTTGAGTGACTTTAGCATTACTTTCAACAGTTCTACACTGGCAAAAATGTTATTGACTGAATGCTTTCACCAGTCACTTAGCCAAAGAGCCCACGATTAGCGCCAGGCTTTCTTCACATTTAAGCACTTAGGCAATACGTGTCCAGTCGGCACCATGTGCCTCTGTGAATGCGTCTGTATGGTTCTGGCAGGACGCGGCACAGCTCTGACATCCACAGACAAGAGACACAGCTGTGTGGATGAGAACCACGAGAGCCGTTCTGTGCTGAGGCCCTGTCAGGACCGAAACGCAGGCCAATCCAAAGCACTTCACAAACAGAACAGGGCAGGCAGACGGCCAAGCAGACAGAAATCTGTGTTGCACAGAACATGTTGGCCCTGGCCCAACTCCCTGTAAATAGATGGGGATTTGTAGATCTACACAAATCTGCATTCACTGATATGAGAGGAAAACAACTGAAGCATAGATGAAACGAACAGAAACCTGTGGCGGCAAAAGCATCTGTTTGGGTAAGTGCTTACAAGCAATTAATTTCATTCTGACAGACATACCCATCACTGGTAGCATAAGCACAACTGCCACAGTTGCATTTTAAGAGAGCAATAAAGTGTGAGGGGATGTGCTACACTGTGAATAAGTCACATCTTAAGGACGTTGTTAAACACAACCGACAACCCCTTCAGCAGAGACTTATTCACGATACGCCACTAGCCTTGAGTACCTAACTGCTTTAATAAAACTGTTCCCACACAACAAATATAAAAGCCAAAAAATACATAGTGCACTTTCATGAAGTTACAAGTCCCTGAAAGACAGAAGGTTTCTAGATGTAATAGGAGTCATTTTTGTAAACACAGTGTGACAATCATCACACAAATACAGTTTCTTATCTCTCGGCATGAGAAAAACATCAGTTCTTCCATCCATTCCATTATAATCCCTATGGATTAACATGTTTACTTCACTAAGGGAGGCTGCTAACTAAGCTGTGCAGTGATACACGCAATTATTGGGTAAAGCAGTCATATAACTGTACTTAATAAAACAAATAAAACAGCTACTGACCAATCAGAATTAAGGACTGGAACAGTTACTTTTAAAAAGGGTCAACATCACACTACATACAGACTGTTCTGGCAAAATAAAACTCATTTGTGGGATCGAACAGTCTCAACCACTCTGAACAGAAACAGGAAATGTAAACAAGAATAAACTTGTGAAGCCATTTTAAGAGGTCTTTAAAAAAATAATAATAAAAAACGCACACCGAACAATAAGCCAAGATTTAAAATACGAAAAGCTCTGCAAAAGTAATAGAATTTTGACTGATCAATCAAGCCTTTTATAGAAAAACACTTAAGGCTGTAGAAAAGCGTGCAATGTGACAATTTATATTGCAGTTATCTAAAACTGAAGACCAGAGACACTTAAATGAGAAACTGAACCACATCGAAGACGAGATAAAAGTCACAGTAAATCATGAAGTATTTTCAGGTAGTGACTGACGACAAAAAAACAGATAACAAAAAGTACAAAAAAAACAAGAAAAATTAGAACAAACACACAACCGTCTGCCAACATCCGTCTATGACACAAAAGTACAGTATCTTGTGACACCATGAAGCGAGTGTAATTTTTCATCAAGGTGAGACCTTGCCAGATCAAATCGAACAAATCGCCCATTTTTGTTTCAACAACCCTAGTTTTAACTTCAGAGTGATACCTTTCAACAGCAGAAAGGTGAAAACGGAAGCACACCAAACTTAGCCTTCAAAGTAGTCTAGCGTCAACTCGCGGGGCTAAATAAAGCTTCCTGCCAGCTAAGCAATTAGTTTTATCATGACATGCTACGTTAACGCGCGGTACTAAAGGAAAGCTAATCTGCGTAATTATATTTTTGCATCAGTCTTGAGAAGCAACGGCAGAGTCTAGTCTGCGTTTAGCCCGTTAATTCTATAAATATAATGCTAATGTTTCTCCGTGCCCTTGAGTGTACGTTTCAATGTGGAAGGTATTAATCGATAGCGGTGCTATGAAAGGATTCAGGCCAGCATGAGGAGTGGTAACACAACCCTTCAAGATGAGGCTTCTCAGGCATGAGGAGTCAGTTTACTCAATGGCAGAAGACCATTACCTACCTACACGGCAATCAGAAAGCCACAGAGAGGAAGACAAATAACACAAAAACATTGTTCTTTTCTTCCTTTTCACTCAAGTGCAACGAAAACACCTTTATCTGCACTTTTGCGATAAGAAACACAATGAACGGGCCACTAGACTTGTTATTTGCTACCAAAGCTTGTAACATCACACAGCACATTTCTGCAGTTTTTGTTTAAAAATACATTTATACGTTTAAAAATTGTTTAAAAAGTCACACTAATTTCACGATCAACATAAGTACTGCATCGTCTGAATGTTGGGAAAGAACGCATTTTTCACCCTAACAATTAAATAAACGTGACTATTGTGGAGGCAAGGCCAAATAACTTTCTGCCGTCAAAATAAGTTATTCTCGCAATACACGCCTCCGCTTTCCATTCTCGAACCGCCGCAGCTTATATTAAAGAGCAGAGGAAAAGGTTTTTCTCCACTCACAGCATTTTATCACATTTGCCGGGGCATAAATATTTTCCCAAGATGCACCAGATCAATCTTGCGCAGAGTAAGGGCAGAAATAAGCCAGAGCTTTTCAAACAGATAAAGCCGGACTGTCAGTACCTCTCAACAATCAGACTGTATTGACTGAAGGCTGCATATAAGAGGGGCTGTGACCTCATAGCCTGCTCTCCTCTATTGTAAGCAAATTGTTCCCTCCAATCAAACTTTCGTTTTCACTAGAAAAGGAAAAATCTGTAGCAGACAGCCTTTAACAGACATCCATTAAGAATGCATGTCGGTTCAAAGACAGTTCTATGGCTGTCAAGGTAGCAAGAAAGCTATTAAATCACCTGGTTCCATTACAAAATCAATTACTGCAGTGCGCTTGCATGGTCTCTCTGGTCCCTCTAATGGCCAAACAACAATGGATACACTACTGCAAGGTCAGTCCTGCTGTGCTGTTCCAGACACAAACTGAACTCTTCATTAGAGACTATTAACAGCTCAGTTTCTCAGAGTGCTTTCGGCATAAAACGTACACAATTCGAACCGTACAACCAATATGTGCTATTAGAGCCATTACAGCAAGATCCATAACTTAACGACAGGACAACAAGAGAAATCACAGCTTAATCAAAACAGGGGTTGCAGAAGTTCTTTGCAACAAAGCTACAGGATAACAACTCAAGTTCTGGTTTCAGCAGCCGGTTACCTTGTGCTGAGGTGGGCAGCCGGTGGCCAAGCGCTGCAGGTGCTCAGAGGTGTGGCTGCAGGATAGAAGATCTGAGCAGCAAGCAGAGCGGCCCAGCCTCTTCATCAGCGACGAGATGATGCTGCAACCACAGCCGCACATTGACTTGCTCATCAGAAACCAAAAATCATGGAACAAGAAGACTGATGAAATCAAGCCCTGGAGGAAAAGTGGTCCTCAAAGCAATCAACAACCTTCAGTTCTTCAGACTAAGAGGAGAGCTTGAGTCGCAAGTGCGTGAAACAACCAACTAGCAAACCACAGCTGCACAGAAGCAAAAACTGAAAAGCAAAGTTTTGCCAAGGACAATGAAGTCAGTATTTAGAAGTTCACAACCTGTAAATATTTATTAGGTTCCAAAGAGTTCCTGAAACATCTAAACAGCTGAGAGGAGAAACCTTTCAAGAGTTCACCCAAGGACACCATCCAGACCACGTCTGTTTCCTGTCAGCCCTTCGTTGTTGAGAACCTCCACAGCTCCCACAAACATCTGAAGATGTGCCATGTCTGTGAAACAGAGCCTGAAAACACAGCGTTGCTCCTGCAGGTGGGTGATGGTCCTCAGATGGCTTCAGCTCAGACAGTCAGAGTCTCGCAACAGGCCACACTCACCCTCCCTGTACTTCCCTCAGCTGCTTGTGATGAAGCTGCATCTCTTCCGTCTCTCCCGCCCCCTCCCTCGCTCTGACACACTCGCTCTTCTGAGCATCGCGATGAATGCCAGCTCTGGAAGCCCCTCCCACACTCGCTCCCTCTCTCCTCAGCAGCAGGACTGCCTCCAGTTACTTACAAACCGCCGTCTGGTGCATCTGGATGCACTGTAGCCTCACAAACTGTAACAGTTCTCGGGGTACGTTTTGAATTGAATGCTAACGCTATTCATGACTCATTTTGCAGTACACAAAATATATACTATACACAGAATATACACACATCAATGCTGCTTTTACTAAAGGGCAGTGAGAAAAATCACTAGCCACTATTATGATAAATAAAGACAAATATTGATGTCCACAAAAATGCAAACTTATCACACTATTGCTTCGCTACATTTGAAAACAGATATTATAAAACCATCCATTAGGATGGTAGATTTTGATATATTAAAGTGTGACAGGCAATATGTTCATATCAGAACAGCCAAATATCTGATGATTTATTGGTCCGTTTGAATTTTCCATAAGGAATACCCACATGGCCAATTCTATCCCACAATGCAATCTGCTCAACTTGATTATGACTCAGTTTCAGTCTGAAAAATAAAGGCAATCGCATTAAACATTTGACAATTTCCCTTCTCTTCCAAAATGAAGAAACTACACAGAAATTGGATATAGGGAAAAATAACAGTGTAACTTTTTTTGAACGCTCACTGAATTCAGCGTTGTCATGACAACATAATATACCTTTCAAATGGCACATCACTGCATGCCATTTCAAATACCGCGTATTACAGTACGTACAGTACCATGCAGCATGCAACGGTTCCATTCAAAACGCACAGTTTACAGCCACAGTTCTTGCTCTGCAATCAGTGCATCTGCAGTCCTTCCTCTTTTTAAAGATTCAAATTAAACTACGATAACATCTTAACTGCGATGCTGCACTTGTACAGTTCATAATTTCTTTAGTCGCTCACTCACTGTATAAAGTCTAATGAAATGGCCTCTTTACTAGTCCTATATACTAAAGTCTTCCATAGTACACATACATCACAAATAGCATCAAAAAACGTACAATTACAAATGAATAAACAGCAAAAAGGTCACAAAGCGAGATCAACGTCAACATTTGGCTGCAGTCAAGACTAATCACCACAACACCACAGACAGAGGTGGTGACAAGCTTGGGGTAATACTAAATGCGTGCAATTTAAGATCAACTTTGCCTGAGGAAACCTCTCAACAGTCAGTTCCTGTCCCAACCCTCTCTCTCTCTCCGTGAGGTCCCTCACCTAATCTCAAGCATCCAACCCAATTAGCTAAGAAAGCGAGTTCCCCTGGGCACTGTGGGAGATATGCAAATCACATGACTCATAAGCGAATAATATGACAGCTGATAAAGATATTCCACTGTGGGGATCGCACCATTGGCTAAGGGATCAGAGGGGGTGATATTGCAGGGATGCAGCGGTTTCTCAAAGATGAGCAAACATAGTTCCAGGCAACTGGCCAAAGGGCTATAAATAGACAAGCATCATTATCATAGCAATTCACCTTTTACCATAAGCAATTCTAGGAGGGACTTGTGCATTATAAGCGTACATGCTGGAAAACATCCAGTGATTATCACATTCACAGGAACGAAATCGGCAGACACTTGTATGCTAAATGACTTGCACAAACCCCCTAGGGATCGAAAACATGACTGCCGCTGCTAGTGCCAAACTGCTAGCTGCTAGGCTCTTCAAGTTAAGTTACAGGGCCACAAAAGATTAGGAGCCTAAACACCTAAACAGAACCAGCAGCTTTGTTTTACAAATTGACCCAAGAGTCAATACTCATAAACACTCGGACAAGTCCGGATTGGGTCTCTCTAGAAAATGTGTCGAAAGGTGATTCAATTTCTCAATCCACACCACCTGCTTCGGTGATGAGATATTTCTCTGCTCAGTACTCAGGAAGACAGGTGCGGTCAGTCGGGCGTGCGGAGGACATGTGTGACGGTCCACAGCTCCTGCAGGCTGAAAATAAACGTGGTTATTAGTTCAATGTGCAAACTTAGAGGGCGGGGCAGAACTACTAATTCTCACACTGTGATTGGACAGAGAAATATAGAGGGAGGGTATTTAGAAAAAGCAACAGGTTGATTTCGTTCCTTTTTCTTGATTGCCTTTGTATATATTAGATATTTAATATGTATATAGTAGGTTGTAGTGTATATTATACACTACAACACTGTTAACACTATATATTTAACATTGATATTAAATACCTTGTTTTGAACAGTTTAATTTACATGACGTGATGCTATAAAGTGGTAAAGTAAAGCTTTATTTTGCAGTACAAAATACAATAACTTTGTAAACAGGGTTTAACAAGTCTTTTAAAATACACTCCATTATTCGGGAGCCCATATGGACACATTTGCACCATTTGATTGCACACATTTGCATATTACCAACCCAGTAATGGGGAACTGATGCTATACAGACAGACAGACAGAAAGACAGAGAGAGAGACACACACAGACAGAGAGAGAGAGAGACACACACACACAGACAGAGAGAGAGAGAGAGAGAGAGACACACACACAGACAGAGAGAGAGAGAGAGAGAGAGACACACACACACAGACAGAGAGAGAGAGAGAGAGACAGACAGACATAAATATATTGTTAATTTTACAAACTGATCATGCTGTATGTGAACAGTTTGGAAAGAATGAGTCACTTTGAACCAATAGGCTCTAAAATTCATTTTCTCTTCTCTCACCTGTTCCCCAACTTTCAAATACCTGTTATACAGAAAACTGTTCCTCTGGAGTAAAACTCCAAGAAAAAAACATAGGGCTTCACTTTAAAAAGTCCTGACAGTGTAATTCATTGCACTCAGGTCACTCTCTGTGGAATCTTTAGCTCTGTTGCCAGAGTAAATAGACCAAATCAACAAAGTCCACCAGCACCGACAGAAACTCGTTTAATTCTCCCAACCGTGACACAATCCGAGATATAAACAAAAAAGAAAGTCTTAGCAGTGGGGTTTCGTCAGGCTAGCATAACGCTATCAAAGCCGTGATGCATCCAGCCACACTTTTACAAGGAAAAAACTGTATAATATTAAAAAACTGCCTCCTTCACAAAATCTATAGGGATAGTAAAAATGCTCCAAGTCTTTACAAGTTAAGCTCATCAGCAACAATGTTTTGTCGATTACCACAGAAAGCAATACGGAGTTGCCAAGTAAGCAGCTATAATCCTTCAAAACGCACTAGTTTTCACCCACGTCCAGAGTAAAAATGCTTTTACTTAATACTAGCTCATAGGTTTATGGTTTCATACATTCACAAAACAAATATGGTACTTCACGGGTAGTCAAGCTGATTGCCAACTGACAGTTAAAACGCTCTGTTCTGTGTCTGATTTCAATGCCTGCTTCTTTATATTTATTCATTTAACAGATGCTTATCTAACACAACTTAAAGCTATAAAGCATTTAACATTTTGCCCAGCAAGAACGCAGTAATTTTATAAAGATACATTTTTAGTCAGGAATTGATCTGACACTAGAGGCAGGATGAACAGCAGAAGACAATGTTACGTTTACGTTATACAAAGTAAAACGACAAAGCGTAATAAAGTAGTAACTCTGTGTTCTGGAGGTTTGGAGACGTGAAGAGTGAAAGACAGGAGAGGTTAAAAATCATGTTGTGTTTTACGTACATTATTTATGAATATTGCTTTTCACTGTGTCAGCTCTCTACTCTTGCATCGATCCAGTGTGATCTCAGAGTGTAGATTTCACTGAGAAAGAGAGGGGGTGGGAGACACTCAAAGAGAGAAAGAGAAAGATAGAGAGACAGAGGGAGAGAGACAGAGCAAGACAGGGAGAGAAACAGTAACAGAGCAAGAGAACGAGAGAGAGAGACAGCGAGAGAGAGCGAGAGAGAGGGAGATGACAGGAAGGAATGTGACAATCAAGGAGGAGAGTTGAAAAGGTAAATGGGACAATACAGAAGACTAATGGAAGGGAAACAGGAACAGCAGGGTTTATTATGGCTAGATTTTACATTCCTGAAAAGAAAATGCGACTTTGTTCATGCATACACAACAGAATACTAGAGTTCAAACTCTATTAACTGTATATTATCAGTATACCATTTAACATTAATGTAATATTTAACATGAACATATTTAACATTAATGTCAATAGATTTCACACCTTGACCTCTCTGCAAAATTGCAATACCCCGGCCCCCGCCCACCCACCCCCCCCGGAAAACCGTTATTGACAGTGTTACCTCTAATAAATACCTTAAGTACCCCAACACAATAAAAAGTAGAAAATGCAGGTGACAATGTTTCTGTAGACCATACAGCCACCACACCCCCGTGGGAAATCAAATGCATACATTTCTTGTGGAGGAAATTTGGCAGCGTATCTTTTACAGTAACATAATTACCTTTAATATTAACAATTTTGCTCTAATCATTGCAAGAATCAACTGCAATCAGACATTTGGTGGTGCCTGAAATTCTCAAACCTATCAGACAATGAAAGCAGCAGTCCACGTGTGACCAGATGCAACGTTCTGCTGAGCGACATCGCTCTTGACAGGCAACCACCTCAAATAACCTTTATGCAGCTGTGTCACCTTACAACACAACTTAATACAGGCACTCCTTGATTTTTTGAACAACCTAGTTGTTTTAATAAACCCTGAGTTACGACGTGAAACGAACGAGACTGCAGAAAAGACCAAACTTACAACTACATTCCTATTCAAACAACACCAACCTTCAACCCTCTATGATGTGGTTTCCCATGATTCCTTGCCTGTGCCAAACGTCCATGAATGGGCTGCAGTCAGGTGGTATTCTGGCTGGCACAGAAAAGACACCTGCTGGTGCCAACATCAAAACAAGCGGTTTGCGCCGGCTCAGCGGCACGACTGAGCCAAGAGCATAAGGGGATCATTACCTGCCATTTATTAGCCCTACTGTGCCAATATGCCAAGACGAATCAGAGTCATTTCAACACCTGCACACACTGAGTACTTGCATAAGGATTCATCACCCGACGCTTCTGACATCGACACACACCACGCATGTGAGCATTTGAGGAGGGCACTGATCAAACTAAAAAACAAAAATCTCAAAACAGGTTTTGAACAACATGAGGAGGAATAAATAAGGATAATTGTTAGGTGAACTTAAAGGGATGCCTTGTGAAAAGTGAATTAAAGTGATAAAGCATGCATGTTCTCTTTAAACAAAATCTCTGGTCTTTAACATTGGCCAAGATTTTATTTTGGCACACTTCAATAATAAAAAAAAAACTTGCAGTATTTAAAATATATATAATTTTCACTCAATTTCACTCATAAAATCACTCATTTCAATTCACTTTTTTGGATCAGATAAGCAAAAACGACAAATACCTGTTTCATACCTGTTTTGTTTGCCAACAAACAGCTCTTATCCCTTGAAACAGACCAATACTTTGTGTGCTATAAACTAAACAGCAGTTTTTCTTTGACTCAATTTGAAGGTTATTTCAAAGTTGTGCCAGCCTTTTCAACCTAAGTTCAGGCTCGTGGAATAACACTGATTACAATACTAATTGCATTGATTCATTAAAAAAGCAGCGATACGAAGAAAAAAAAACGCATCGTTCAATATTGTTCTCCCCTCATTACATTTGGAACAGGTGGGCATTTTATTAGGCTTTCTTGTCTGTGGCTGCACAATGCCAATTAACCAGAATAAAAGTTAAACGGGTTTCCAGTCATTAGATGCTCGATCGATTTCGAAACGTCACGGAGAGAAAAGTCATTACTAGATATTAGCCAGCAAGGTACACAAGAAGAAACAGATGTCTTTACAAATATCACATTATATTGCTTTACTGGATTAGATTAAATGCTTCAGGGAAATATGATTTTCTGTCTTTTTTCTAGGCACAATAACCCACTTATAAGGTCAACACAGAATAAATGTTGGAGGTGAGCTTGTGCAAATGTCTCCTCAGGGACATTCACACCAGGTGGTGTGTGAGCTAAGCAAGGCAGATTGTGAGGGACTCCGGTGACCTAAGCCGTGTACCGCTCTTATTGCTGCCATCAGACAGACGGTACTTTAGCATCAGGTCCACCACCTTTATCCCGTCTTATCTTTATCCTGTAGCCCAACAGAACCGTCATCAGAACCTCGCTTCACTGCCACACAGAACTTGTCACACCCTAATACCTACAGTATATTAATTTCTCTTATCTCTCCTCATACCTTATTACTTTTCCATATTAGCTGCTATATTAGCCATCGTGCCATTCAGATTTCATGCTTTAATTTAAATTTCAATGCACACTGCAACTGGTTTGTTTGTTTTATAAACTCAATGTCTAACAATGTTGTCATCACATACACAAACACTGCATTCTTCCACTTCTTTTTAGATGCTAACGACATTATTATCTCTGTACATGTACTCTGCATAATGACACTAAAGTTGAATCTTATCTAATGTGTATCATGTCCATCATACTGTAGCATTTGACTTATATTGTACAATACAGTTTGCATATTCAATTTTCTATAACTTGAATGTGTCAAAACTGTATTGATACTGTAATAACAAGCACATATCTTAAGGAGAAATAAAGACTTTAAGGGTGTTTTATGTGGGGGGCTGCCTTCAACACACCCTAATGCAGTTATACATCTGAAATTTAAAACTTTTACAGCCTGCTTGTTAAACTACATGTGTCTTTCCTGAAACAAACACCAGTGTTTAGTTTAGGTGAACAAAAAATATGTGAGCCCAATTATTGATAGAAAATGCAATACATAATCATATATAGATGAATGTGAAAAAAACTGAT
>JBAJNP010007541.1:9880-22337 GCA_036877545.1 Yasuhikotakia modesta | reverse complement strand
AAACACACACTGTACAGCTGTGGAGTGTTTGTCCCTGAAAGCAGCACGACGCGGGTCATCCATGAGAATCATCACATAAACCCCTCCTTCATCAAAGAGCCTCACTCTCGGTTCCTCTCTCTCCCACTGTCTGTAATACTCGCACGCCCTTCTTTTAGGTGGACGTGTCACCCTGGAGATCAGGTCATTACCAGAGAGACACCCGTCATCTGGTTTGTGCATGTGTGTGAATATCTGCATGTGTCTGTAGGTCATCGGGTGATGCAGGTTTGAACATGTTGCGCTGCAAATGTGGTGATGTCATCCAAGGTTACTGTTCCATCTGTTTTATGCTCCTCTCACTTCAGGACCACAAAAAGAGTGTGTGTGTGTGTGTGTGTGTTTGCGATGTCATTAAAAAGTGCAGCCTATAAATCTATGCAAACATAGATGTGAATGCTTGGCCAATACATAGCAAGTCTCACAGTATAGACACGTATGTGTTAATTAGACAGATTTTTGTTAAAGACACTTGTTTACAGCACTAGCACTAGTAAAATAAAAAAGTAGAAGAAGAGCGTTTATGCAAATTCCTGTTACAGCGCCCCCCTGTGGCAACGAGAATGCAACATACATTGATAGTAATAGCAAGTAATTGGAAGTAATAGTTTACATGTACTTTTGTTGAGTATTTTTTAGGTATTAGACTAAATGCACAATAGGTCAGAGATTGTTATTTAGAGTGGTTAAGTTAGCTGGTAGATGCTTTAAACTTAACTTGGAACAACCTTTATTTAACATTATGGTTCACAGTTACCTATTAGATACTCATTTTCCCTGTAACTGTTGCTTTATGTCAGAGCTCAGGACAGTCACACAGATCTGCAGATCACGTTGACCTAAAACGAATGAAAATGCTAACAGATTTCACCAGCTAGCTTCCACTTCCTTGACACATGCACATAACATTTAACTCGCCTTTCACAGAAGCACAGAGATTTAGTGTTAAGCTGTGAGAAACAGATGCATGTGTGTGGCTATGGTTACGGAGAAAAGGAAGCGTGTCCCATTCAGGCCGTGGGGAGCAGACATCAACACCGTTCCAATTACAAGAGAGAATGAGAGTGTACAAACGTGCTTCGATTCGGTGTGTGTGAGCGCACCAGGGTGACGGGTTGTGTACGCCGTGTGTGTGTGTGTGTACCAGCATGTCCGTGCACTCGTGTGTGTGTCTCTCAGCAGTAATTGTAATGGGACTCGAGGGGTCTGAGTTTGGCTGCCTCGCCGGCCCTCCACTCTCATTTGACACCTTCCCCCCATAATTAGGATCTGAGAAGGCCCGGTAATGTCCAGACTCCTGGGGCCGTCTCACTCACTCTGCCTCAGATAACAGCCCTTGCTCTGGGTCCGCAGGTCAGCCTGCAGCCGCCGGAGAGGGCCGGAAACACGGCCGGCCAGGGCGAGTCATTCTGCCGGGCACCTGGCCACAACACACACCGATATCCAGACATGCAAGAATGGATAGCGCAGGAATAAAACCGATTTCTCCCACACCCCACATCTCATCATCATTAAAAGGCTGGTTATTGACCATAAATTTGATCAGGCCATTGCCACATAAGAGATGCGCTCCTTATTGGCTATAAAGAGATCTCATTAGAGGCAAGGCGTGATCAGATATAAACCCAGCCTGATAGGCTAATAAACGCAGACATGGGGCACGCTGCCAGTAATGCGTTTCTGCTCGTAATTTTTATGGGGATGTTTGGGAAGGCATTAACAGGAGAGATGAGCACTTGCTGTGCGTAAATATGCTGTGATAGGAGAACGAGGGTGGGCAAACCTGGACGTGTTCACGCTTAACCAGAAGAACCGAGAGGAAGCCAATGGCAACTGAAGATTGAATCAGTGGCATTACTGCTGGCAGAACTTTGGCATCATGAATTTACATCATGAGTGCGTTTCTGATCTGTGACGTCATATAAACGACTGACTGAAGAAACTGAATGAGATAAGGTCAATAGATTTAGAACAAGAGAAATCTCACTGTCTCAGTTTTTTAACAAATTTATGAAACTTTTAAAAGCATCCAGCTGTTTTAACTGCAGCTACAGCTGTTAAACATTTTTCAAAGATTAGATGCCACAAACCTGGCAAATGTTGTTGACTGTGTGCTTATTGTGGCAGTAAGGGAATTTAAAACATGGCTTTGCTGGACTTTCTTAAACCTGTGAGCCCTCACTCTCAGGAATGACATAAATCCAGCCAATCAGATTGGAGAATGTTCAGAGAAAGCTCCTGCCATTTTTGTAGTCAGTGTACCTCAGATGGGGTATTACTGTATGTGAGCTCCAGGCCACGATGCTGTAATGGCTGTACAGCAGAAAAACGGATGAGAATAAACGTTTACCTAAACTTTTGTTGACGAGTGTGGCTGGAAAAGTCATATCAACAGGACATTAAGCCAGCGTAACCACGGAAACACACAAAGGGATTATATCAAAGACAAAGGAAGGCACCAAAGAGAGAAAAGAGAGAGAAAAGAGAGAAAGTAAAAGAGTGAAAATATTGCAGGGTGTTGCCGAGATTCCAGCTGCGCGTATGCATGCGCTCGCAGCGTGCTCATTAGCGCTTAGAGACGACAGGAAACAGACATTCTTGTCTTCCTGTGAAAGCAGAAAAAGGGAAAATTTAAGCGTACGCTGTGAAAAAATATCACACACACGCTGTCTGGGCTCAGTCACCTGACTTTAATCAGAGCAACAGCTCTATTTAACTGCCCAACAGCCTGAGCTCTGCACAGCTGGAAACACAGTCGCTCACACACATGCACACACTTCCGACTTTCACTCAACTCTCACTTCCAACCAGAAATATGTAAAAATACCACCATTACTTCTAATATTCAATCTACTCTCATATGTGGTAAACCTATGCAAATAAACATTCACTGGGAGAAACACACACACACACTGCTGGCCTCATGCTCCGGGCCGCATGCTGAACTTAATCCTCAGGGATTGACAGTCACTGGGCCATGCCAGGTTGTGTGTGTGTGATCTCTTTAACAAGCATAAGGCCTGTGTTCCTCACAACAGTGGAGTAAAAACACATGACACTGTACTGACAGACAGCTACAATGAAGATTAAACACACGCACACGCATAACACAGCTGGAGTTAAGCACTTCCTGTGTGAGTGCCAGCTAATATAAAGACGCACACACACACACCGAGTGTGTTGTCATTTAGGGTGAAGGGATATAGGAGCTTCCTAACATCCTGTGAGGCAGAACACCAGTGAATAAGAGGACAGAGCAGAAGACAGTAACGTTGCATGACGTCAGTGGCAGTAATTAGCATTAACATCAGAACATCTACATGACAGTTAGTGTCACAAATCTCACAACTTCACATCACAGCTGGCAGAGGTTTCAACTCTGTCTTTAACCCGTCCATCACAGCGGCCCTGTCATGTCCATCAGTGTTTGTTGTGTTTGAGAAACTATTTGTGTGTGAGATACTGTTTCCCAGGACTCTCAACTGTGTAAATACATCAAGCCCAACAACAGCAGAAGATGTAATCACACAATATTTGCTGCTTAGAAGAGTTTCTGTTCAGAGAAAACTCACACACACCGCACACACACAAATTTAACCGTAATATAACTGCCTCATTTAAACACCACGAGGGGCAGAGACTGTCATTCCTGTGTAAATACATTTTTGCCACATTTGCGTGATATATTTGGCCCTTCTGGTGCCACTTTTCAGTGTACAAATGACAATTTACTGGCTCATAACCCCAGGAGCCCCCGTCGGCCCCCCACAGGGATGGGCACACCTGTGGAGGCTGTGGGGGTGTTACCTGCAGAAATAGCCCGTTCCTCTAATTACCACATTTGTCCCGTCTATTAATTCCACTATGATTTTCTCTTTTCTTTGCCCTGACCTGCGTGTGACAGCGAACGAGAAAAGGAGAGGTCGTCTTCTTCCCACAAACCCCTTTAAACTGCTTTAATTTCATAACATATGATATCAGCACGTGGCCGAGAGAGAGAGAGAGAGAGAGATTGTTTTTCCTGTGAGTGTGGTATGTCTCTCTCCCAAAGCGCAGCATCTGGACAGACACAGGACTCTTTTTAATAAAGGAGCAGTGAGAACATGAGGAGTGTTTCTCTGTAAATATGCATGAGACAGAATCCAGGCAGTTCAGCAACACTCCTGTTCTGCTGTTAACACAAACAAAAAATAAATACAAAAGCTTGTGTTCATACACAGCCACCAGAATCAAATTATATTTTGCCTGTACACATTTATAATGTAATATTCAGTGTCCCCAGACACTACATTGAATCAAAACAAATTTCACAGAAATATAAAACCTTGGGCTTATGGATTTTAAAGTGTGTTTGTGTGTGTGTGTGTGTTAACTTTGGAACGCTTTGGAGACAAAAATATATAGATTTCTTGAAGTTACCGTCGTGTAATGATGGTAAACCTCATTTTGCTGAACTCACAATTACTGCTAACAAGCTAAAGGTTAAAGTTGATTTGACTGCAGGGTTTATGGCAAACAAACACTGTATGTAAATGTTGCTTTTGAATCATAAAATATGAACATTTACAGAACATGAGTTTCATCTAGAATTTTTTATCTAGAAGATCATAGAACCTTCTCAAGAATTAAAACATTTATAAATGTTTTGTGGCAAAAAAATGCTAAATGTTTTCCTCAGGGGTAGAGTTAATGATTGGTTATGTTTTGTATATAGTATTTAGTTATACACAAACATTGAACTCTGTGGTATATATGATTTAAACTTCTAAGTAAACGTGTATGTTTGGATGGACGCTGGTTTACTGTAAATATACTAGTTTGAGTACAGTTTTACTAAAACTGTCCCCAGACATTAGCTAAATCTGACACAACCTCCCCAGTTTCATTAGCGGTTGTGTTTTGGGTAGGTCTGCAGTATATAGAACCAGCTTTATATAAAAACACCCTCATGGTATGTCCTCATTTAGATAGCTAGTTAAACATGAGCGAGTTTCTACATTTGTGTGAAGAGAGCGGGTGCTACTTTTGACAGCAAAGTGAAACATCCGTGTGCTACTTACAGGGTTATAAATGTGTGAGTGTGTCTATGAGAGTGTGTGTCTGTCTGTGTGACTGTGTGTGTATGTGTGTGTGTTTTAAAGCTCTATGAATGGTTCCTGAAGTGCTCTCCTCAAACATAGCTGCGGCACATTCTCCTCTCAGAACGAGCGTAGGAGGAAACCAGCACTGATACGTCTCTCTGGATTTCAACCTTATCATAGAAAACTGCCTACACACACAGAATGAGAGAGAGAGAGAGAGAGAGAGAGAGATTACAATAGACTCTGTCTGTCTCTCAGACAGTCAGACACTCAGTTTTAATCACGGTCATTCAGTGCGGCCTGAAAAGCGTCTCTGTCCAGAGCTCTGTGCTCTCCTACAGCTGAAACAATGCCCCACACACACACACACACACACACACACACTCATTAAAATCCTGTCACCATTTCCCAACTGCTTCAAAGAGCCAAAAATCCCAGTTCCTATCACTCACACAAACACATGTTTGTTTTTCTCACACAATTGTGAGAACCAGGGGCATCAGTCTGAGGTAAGTTTACTAACAGAGAGGTTAAGTGAGTTTGTGTGTCAACTTTTGTCGGCTGTTTTGTCTTAAACTACCGTGTAGAAAAGAAAATGACAGTTTTTGTACCGTAAGATAATACAGCCATTAATGGTTGTGTAGCGTAGCGCAGATCATGCAGTAAAATGTTTGATGTTCATACTGATTTTCTACAGAGCTTTGGGGACTGAGACATTGTTAAAATCTCCTCTGAACGTCAGCAAGAAAATCACAGAATCATGAAATTTGTAAAAGTCCCAGTTTCTATGTAACCTCACTTCAGTCTAGGAGAAACAATTGAGATGTTAACAGAGAAATGATTTCTGTTATGGGGAAGAGTGTGTGGTGACGCCGTGTGCGGTGCTTGTTTCTGGACGGTGTTATTTTGGGGCACAGGAAGCGCAACAGCAGTTCTATAAACACACCGGTAAAAGCTCTCGCTCTCTCTCCATCTCTTCTCCACCTTTATCTCTCGCTGTCTAATTTCTCCCAGTGTCTATTGTTCTGTCCGCCTTCATTTTCCTGCCTCTCTCTCTCCTTCTGTTGTAATTGTGATGGCTGAGCTGATAATTGTAATTACGTTCTCTAGGTAGAGTATGTGTGTGAGGGATGAGTGTGTGTGTGTGTGCGGTGTGTGAGGGATGTGTGTGAGGGAGTTTGTCTTTCGAGGGTTCAGGCCCATCTGGGTAACTCACGTAGGCTTTGAAAATGTCAGACTGAGGAACAATATTGTTCTCACACACATACAGTTTAATGGGCACACTGACTAGACGACGGAGGGCAGTGCATCGCCACACTGACTGCAGCCAATAATACAGAACACTAGCAGAGAGCAGTGACTCCAACACACACACACGTCAAATGTTGTCCTCACATCCTCGGCACAGCCGCATCTCATCCTCATTACGCTGAGTTTTCACAGCATCACAGAACATGTCTAACCAGCCCAAAAACAACAAATACACACAAATATACACTCTCAAATCTGTTCTATCGATTCTTAATAAAAATCAACTTGAAATGATCAGATTCAGAAGATTGACAGACGGATGGAGAGACAGACAGATAAGGGGGTTATACACTCGTGTTAAGTTTGTAGATGTAATTACAGTTAATGATGTCATTCTTATCATTCTCACTGTGAGTCCAGACCTGCGCAGGAGTGGCAGGCACAGCCGCGCATTTGTGTGTGTGTGTCTGTAAGGCTGGTACAGGTGCAGAGATCAGTGCGGAATGCCGTTCATCTGCGTTGGCCGTCTGTGTGCCACTGTCTGCAGCCAGACGCTAATGCCGGGGATCAGCGAGAGGCTAACGGCATGAGCCGCCCACACACACACACACACACACACACACACAGCCATTCAGGCAGATAATTATGGATGCGTCCTGGGCAGAGGCTTAAACACACTCAGAGCCGTTGCCGCTAACAGCGTTCATTAAAACCAACACTGCAAAGGTCATAGGTCACCCGCTGCTGAGAACCAGTGCCTGCCACTCTACTGCCACTCAATGTCTCTCCACAGCCTGAAAACAACTTCTTTTCTATTTCAGTCTAAATGAGAAAAAGATGGAGAGATGTAACGATAAACAGGATCAGGGGTTTACCTGACGTTGTGCGTGAGAACACTGAATCTCGTGTTTAAATACGCCGCTAATCAAATCATCCCCCGCCTGCCTCTTCACTAATTCAATAAAGGCAACAACTTGTCATTGTTATTTAAAGTAATTTTCAATGTAATCAAGTGGTATTAATAAGCATGCTGCCTCTCATTACCGACTCAACCTGCCTTCTGAAGCGCGCGGAGTGTGTGTGTGTGTGTGTGTGTGTGACAGAGGGGCTGTTGTGTTCCTGTACGTGTGTGTTAGAGAATTATGCATGTGCTCATGACTCACTGTGTGTGTGTGTGTGTGTGTGTGTGTGTGTGTGTGTGGGCGGACACAAGTTCCATGGTATTTTTGTTCTTGTTGTCTGCACTGACAGAACCGAGTTGACGCTTCTTTCTCATTTAAGATGTTCCCACAAAAGTTATAGAAAGAAAAAGAAGTTGAGCATGAAATACCACAGCATAAAATAACTGACAGCAACAACACGTTAACTCTCATATTATTTCTTCATAAAGCAGGACATGCATTTACTGCAAAGAAACTGAAACAGATTTACAGGTCCAGCACTTAAACTGTGGTTATCTGTCTACAATAAGGATAAAAATTATTCAGCTCTAAACAAAAGTTTGGAAATTTCCATAGCATGGATCATAACAAAATTCCGATATCATTAGGAACCATCATTTTCGGCTGCGATCGGAAACGATGCGTGTGAGCCTCGCAAGAATTACTGCAAGCTGACAGCGAGATTCAGAGACGTTCATTCGGCACAAACTTGCAAAAAAAGAAAACGGTAAGGCAGATACTGGCACGTTTGTTCGCAAAGCACATGAGATGTGCGTTCGGAAAAATCAACTTAATAAACAGCGAAAATACTGTTTATTTCTGGAACCAATTTGATCTGCTTTCTCTGTTTTTCTCGGTCTTTACTCAAATAAAGGGCGACAGAAAAAAAAAGGAGTTTGAACCAAAGGAGAGATAATGAGAAAGTTAATCGCACGCTGCACAAACACACACACACACACACACACACACACACAAGTGTGTGCTCATTACACAACAGTGCTCTGTGTCGTCCGTGGCTTCATTAGGCTGTAAAGAATGCCACCGAGAGCCTGGAGCCACAGAGGAAAAACCTGAAAGAATGGAAATAAGGGAGGAAGGAAGGAAGGAAAGAAAGAAAAGGAAGGAAAAGGAAAAATAAAGATGATGTTAAGCTGCTCTTTATTGAGACGGACCGGCAGCTGCTCCTCCAGCTAATCTAGAGCCTCTACACTAATAAAGAGAGAGACAAATAGTGATCCATCACACATCCTCTCTCCCTCTCGCTCTCTCTCTCTCCATGCTCTGGGGTGAAAATGTGATTGTCAGCTGAAGAGAAAAAGGCAGAACATACTGACTAATAGACTCATATTGATTGGGAAATGTCCACTTACATCCAGCAGCAACCTGTGATAGAACCAGCACTGTGTGTGTGTGTGTGTGTTTGTGTGAATGAGGGAATCTACACATATTCTGTCAGCTGTATGGGAAATATAACATCTATCAGATCAGGTATCAGGGTGTCAAACATGTTTTGATACATGTGTACATTTAAGGGAGCACATATTTTGTGGCGCATCCCGAGCTGTGACCTGCTTACCGGAATAAATAATTGAGCGAAAGCAACACTTTTTCTGAGCACACAAGTCATCTTTATACCCTTGATCTATTTTCATAATTCAGTGAGGAATACAGACGCGCCCCAATTTACACCAACCCAGAATTCTGAACTATATCTGCAGATCTGGAGTATATATAGAGCTCCTCACACCCTCATTTACAAGCCTTCAAAACCCATTACTATGTAACAGACTTTTATAACCGATCATCTGTTGCATCTATGAGCAAACAAAACATCAGAAAAGCAAACATTTAATATATGGAATGATTTATGTACAAATAAATCTTGTTTCCGGTCATATGTTGCCCTACATGCGTGCAGGTTTCTGAGAAACGGAACTAATACGTCATGACAGTTTTTGTGGTTTCAGTTGCCCTTCAATGTACTTCCTCAAAGAACTGACAGAGAACTGACTGCACACACTGTCTAACATTTTACTCTTTGTGAATTAAAAGCACCTTCTGCCCAAAACCGAAAAATGCCAATAAATGCCTAAAAGATCATTTTGGGGGTAAGGGCCATCTATCTGTGGCGCTGTCTGCCAAAGCTCGCTGAATGTCCTGGAACAGCCTGTAACTGCACAAAGATAAAGATGTTCAACTGGAGAAACACGAAAAAACTTCGAAGACGCAAATTTCTTTGCGCAATAGCCGGAGATGCGCAACACTGGGCGTCATATGAGAAATCCTGAGAAGGTTTAAAAGAACCTGAAGTTTATTGATTTAAAGTTTAGAAATGAACTGTCATGTTTCTTTATACGGAGCAACGGTGCGCGCGGCATCATCTCAGCATCAGCACCATCATCCCGCATCGCAGACGAGACGCGCGCGCTCCGCCAGTCCTGCTCGCGCCGGACCCGTTCGCTCCTGTGCCTCAACACTTCCCGACGTGTTTCGGGGGAGGGTGCGGGTCCCACAAAGGGTTAATAAGACACTCCACGCGTCAGACACATGGCAGTGTATGTGAGAACTGAAGAGAAAGTCTCGCACACACTTTTCAGACAGAAATAACACACGGCTGTGCGCGACGTCTCACTGCATCCGCGCTGGAGTCGAGCGGAGCGCAACACAAGCGCGTCCGCGCAAACGCTCCCGCATGCTCGGGTCTTACCTTAACACGTTCCAGCTCTTGAGAGGGTCCAGGTCTGAGATTATAGAGACCATGTTTGAAGCTCGGCAGCTCGGGTTTTGTTCGGACAGAAGCGGGCGACAGGAGGGAGGAGTGAGCGTTGTTACTCCGGCTGTCTCTCTGCACTGAGTGCGATCGCGCTGAAAACAGGCTCTTTTTCCTCCGCCCCTCACCAGCTCTGCCTCTCTCTCTCACTGCCTCCGTCCCGTGTGTTACTGAACCTTTTCCAACACAGATCCTACAACATGTTGCCCCGAATAAATATTTCAAGATTTTTAGGTCAATCAATTGGCCTCTTCTAACTCCTAGGTGCCAAATACACGGAAAGGGTCTCTGCTGAATGTCAAAACGAGCACACGGCGTGTATGTAGCAAAGACACACCGGACATGGACTAATTCCCCCAACAGCGGGTTTAATATATAACATAAGATACATAAGCGCTTAAGCTTTCATTTGCATGTCTTCTGTTATAAGAGACATTCAACAGAGGATGCGCTCCCCCACCGACCTGCTCTCACAAACAACATGTACTACATGCCAGTCTTCATTTATTCATTAAAAAGCCAAAAATATCAACTCAGTACTTATGTAAATAGACTAATAGACTATATTGATCTCATCTATGTGATCAATGCGGTCTTGTTATCCTTTTAAAAGTAAAATCCCGGTTTCACTTTAAATTCTGATATGTAAGGGAACATTTTTGTAATAAGTTTATTCCTCTTGTGATTCTCACAATTGTTCATGATGTCCTTGATTCTGCTCATTACTGAAGAAGTCCAGGTCATTCTATTAAAGCACAATGATCAAGTGCTTAAGACACAAAAACCGTCTTCAAAACAGCAAGCATTGAATACGGCACTCTGTACAAACTATAGCCATGACAAAGAGTAGATGACTGTGCAGGTTTGCTCAAATTGAGTCATGAAATGTCTTTCAATTCAAGTATTTAAGTCAATTATAAACTGGGACAAATAAAAAGAAAGAAAAAAACGTTGAGTGTGTGAGTCAAACGAGTAGACAGACACTCGCTTCACGTGACATTACCTCTGTATCTGACAATGCTCACTTCCTGTTAGACACATCATCACTTCCTGTTAAACAGCCACCTTCTCTGTTTCAACTGTCAAGAACAAAGACTCGGTCTAAATTCAGAAAACTGAAGTAAATTACATGTAAAGTGCAGAAACTACATGCAGTGTTTATGTATGTGTGTGCGTGAGACACCAGCAAGATTTATTTTATACATCTTCCATTTCCTGTTTTTTGCTCCATGCCATCAGGTCATGATGGGTTTTTATGCATTGAGGTGTTTGTGGGAAATGAATAAACAAAACTGTATATTTAGACCCTGACCCCAAAGTAAGATAAGAAATATAATTACATTAGGTGAGTGTAAACTGACACAGTCATGAGTCGTATTAATGCTTTGGAAAAAGTTATTGTTGAATGGACTAATATTGGACTAAGTTAATCATAGCTGACCAGAATGCATGTGAATATTGTATTTGTACAATAATGACATTGGTAATAATTGTTGTGACTCATCCACACACACAAAGATATAGAATTAATAAGATGCTGCAGTGCTATTACTATGAATGGAGGAAGTCCTGCCTCCTAGTAGAAAGAGCCAATCACCAACCGCTAAACACTACCAACTCTTTGAGGAAGGAGCTTTGTACAGAGCATTTGACAGTCTTTGTGCGGAAGTGACCTGAACTGCTTTGTATAGTGTCATCTGAGCATAACAAACATTATTCACAGTGCAGCTTAACAGCTAGTCACAAATATATTGTTTGATTGTGATTAGAGACATATCTGTCTTTCCCTTTATTCAAGAACAAAGGAATTGGTCTTGAATGACTGAACTTGCAAAGATGGCCACCATTTTGAAATTAAACCACTATTTGCAAGTTTATCATGATTTTATCAGACAAATGTATGAAAAAGTGAATGTTTCAAAATGTTCATATTGTAAAAAAAACAAAATCGAATATATTTTAATCTATTTTTTTGTAATAAGATTACACCATCACGGCGAAGTATGTACACAACATCTTCAGTAATTCTCAAAGCTTGTTTTCTTAGCATAGTCTGATCTTCACAAAACTTCAGCATCTACATAAATGAGCCTCAGAACCACACGTCCACCAGTTTAGCTGCCACTGATTGGCTGCAAGCTGCTGGTGAAAATATATCACAACAACACCAAGCAATGAAGCTAAATAACAAGCCTAGAGGTTTTCCTAACAAACCCCTCAAGACGACCAAATCCCGGTTCATGAGAATCAGAGGGTGGACGTGGATGTCAGTGTTTATTCTTAAATGTAGTAACTTTTAATGTGCAACATGTTCCTTCTCCACCCATCATCTGCTGTCTCACAGCCTGTAACCTTGCTAGTGACCATGTTTACAC
>JBAJNP010007540.1:6648-22337 GCA_036877545.1 Yasuhikotakia modesta | reverse complement strand
CACCACTGTAAAAAAAAATTGTAGGGGATAGATTTAAAACCCTTTAGAGGCTAAAGGGGTGGAATTCTTTTAGGAAGTATAACCACAGATTCTGTCCATTGACATGAACTGAGGAAAAGTAAAAGTTTCCCAAAAATACAAATTGAAATGATCGACGCTGATTGTGCTGATAGCTGGCCTGCTGACTGCTGACCCCAGAATAAAAGAAAGGAAGAAACCAGGCCAGGAGGGAGCGCGGAGGAAATTTACCTGGAAAAAGCGCTAAACGGACATATCAGTACAGCACAGCAGCCCTATAGGAGGACAGGAGCTAGATTGTGACATTTCATGACACTCAGAATTTGTTTCCCTCTTTAACTGTGACAAACAGGTTGTGATAACCGTACCCTGCTAAACTGAGACATAAACCAGACCCTCTGTATCTGTCCATGAGGTTATAAAAATATCTTATTGTTTCAAACTTTTTTTTTAACTGAAAGGGAAACTGTCCTTCTGAAACTGTGCATGTTGTGTATATTTATACTGTATTAAAAATATTGTCAACATCTTTCAACTAATTGATTCATTGTCAGTGTTTTTGACAGAAATGAACCCAGTTGCCAGACGTACGTTTTGAGGTTTATTCTGTCTTCATACCAGAAGAGGGCGACAAACGTTTGGCGTTATCGCAACACGTTACCGGTGTATTATATATAAAACTGGCTTCATTCTGTTTGAATGAACACATAGCGGCTCAGGTTTATTGTTGCTTTTATTGTAATAGTTGAAATGGTTAATTTCATTGAAAGAGACCAAATTAAGGCATGTTTGTGTCAGTGGCCATAAATGTGAACATACAAACAACAAGCAAGATGAGCTGTACGCTGCCTTACTTTTAAAGGCAGTTGTAATATCACTACACTCACTCTATAAATATATAATTTGATGTCTAAGCTACATGTTTGTAGTTACAACTGTTATTTTAAGAGTATATTTAATGTTTGATAATTAATATAATATGACCTAATAATCCTAGCTCTGATTCCAGTTGCATTATTTTTGAGAAGACAAAAGTAACGCTACAAGTTCAGAGAATCTTTTAAGGAGATGCAGCATCTGTCTGTTTAGTTACTTGCAAACTAACGGAATAAAACCAGGCATCTGTCTTGGCTGGTTGGTACCTTTTAAAATGGTGCCACATTTTAACAATTTATTTCTCCAAGTGTTTCATCAAATACATCATAAGAATTGATTCTTTACTAGGCGTAATTTTGTTTATTAAAATGACGTCTTTACACTCTGTACATTCCACCCACACTGGCATTGATTTACAAAGCAACAGTTATTAATACAGTATGTACACACTGATATCTGTGTATATATATATATATATATATATATAAAATACTTCAGTGGATACAAAGAAATGTAGCAATGTAGATGATTTTCATTTACAATTTCTCAAGCTGAAAAACTGTTGTCTCCATGGACAGTTACGGAATGGAAGAAATTTAATTGCCCAAATTGTACTTTTCCTGGGAGAAACACTTTGACTAATGAAAGAGTCCCCATAGAGCATGTACATTTTATCATGCTGCATGTTTTTGCAGGGTCCACAACACAATTAATAGGAACTATTTTGTGTATTTAACTGTAAAAGAATTAAGCTAGACGGAAAAAGTTTACATCACATGACTGTTGACCATGTGAATAAGTTTAAATTAGTAACAATATCTCAAGTCCCATTTCAATAGTTCCCTACTCAGTCATGACCAATGCCATTTTCAGTTTAAGTAGGCAGTGTTTATTCTGTGCTTTTCTTGTCTTTTTAACATTAACCAATTCTGCCAAACTTTCAACACCTCAGCTGTTCTCACTTTTACATAAACTGAACTTCTAAAATGTTTTTAAATGCTTAAAGTATGAGGTTACAGATTATTAGGAAAGTCCATCTTTCAAAATGTGCTGCCTTGCTTATCTAAAAAAAAAGTTATTTCACATTAAAATATTTTTTGTTCAAACGTTAATCACAGCTTAGCAATCTTAAGACGCAAGGACCCATGCCCACATCACCACATGCATACGAGATGGAGTAAGCAATGTTAGCATTAGCTATAATATCTATACACAATAGTTTTTTTGATCGGACCTCATACAGCTACAGTTTGAAAAATCACTGTGTCTTAAACATCATGTTGGGTTGCACACATTATGATACACGTTGAAGTATTTTTCCATAACTTTTAAAAAGCAAAGCTGTCATCCCAAATAATAAACAAAACATTAAGGAAAATCTTCCCTTTTTGTTTATTTCTTTAAATGGATTTTACAATGACACTAATCATATTCATGATAAAATATGATTATTTCTCCCATAATCCTGTGGAAAACTAAAACCAGCCTAAACTGGTTGACAGGTCTTAGCGGGACATCCAGTCTGGATTTAGCTGGTTAGAAGAGTTTTGGCCATTTATTTAGCCAGTGAAGCTGGTCAGACTGGAGGAGCAGCTTTGTAGTCCAGTCTAAACCAGCAAAGAACAGCCAATCCGCTTAGGCTGGTTTTAGCTATTTTGTCAGTAGGGAAAACATTAAATGGATCATGACAATGGGTGCAAGCAATAAGGTAAGGCTATAACCGGTCACTCACTGAGCAGAGTATGTAACCTTGGTGTCTGATGAAAACCACTGACCTGCATCCTCTCGTAAACCATAGTTACCATGGATACATCTGCCAAAGGCTGCAGTAAGCATTCACTGGTTTAGAGTTGTACAGCGTTTACAATGATGCTCATTTAAATAAAACAGATTTTAACAGAGCTATTGAACCAGCCAACATAGGGCAATGATAAAAAGCATTAACCAGGAGTCAACATTACTTTTAAATGTTAAACGTTGCTTGTTCATTAAAATTTCTATCACTCATATTCATTGTCAGTGTTGGGTTCATACAGAGGGACAATGAGATAAATAGTTTCTCACACACACAAACATTCATTCAACAACTGATCCCCCCACACACAGAGCAACAGGTACTGGTGTTACCGAGCACTCTTGCATTGACTCAGAGCAGGACCGCTTATCCAATCAGCCCTCACCCCACAATTGCGCGCAATGGGTGCAAAACCAGCATCAGTTAACAGACCCAGAGTTCCAATCAGCTTCAAGTGTGGTTGCTGGGGTGGGCATTTTCCTGTTGCCGCTTTACAGGTGAAACCTGGGCTTTCTTGGCAACACAGTGAATGTGGACAGGTGTTCCGCCGGGCAGGCAAGCACAGTCTGGCTCGCTAAAGGTATTGTGGCACAGGTGGCACCCCTTCTTTTCAGACACTATTATTGGTCCACCTCGGTACTTTAGCTGTACAAAACAACAGACACCAGTGGTTAGTGGTGATGCGTCTTTAGAAACAATAAACTAAATGTTTAGGTTTCTGATACTAAAACTTAGCTTAAACTCACCCTGTCATGATGAAGCTGGACATTTTCCGAGTGGGCCAGCCCCACGGCAATTTGGGAAGTGCAGCGTGCATGTACGCTGGATCTTAGGGCTCCGCACAGGAATGGGCGGAGCAGTGGGAGTGACCAGTCTTCTGGGAGAAGCTTCAACACACGAACTGCATCAAAAACTTCGGAGTGTCGGTTAAGCAAGTCAACTGCAGCTACAGTTTGTGGCCCTCCCGGTACGTCAGGGTCCAGATAAATGCCCAGTAACTGGTGGAAAAGGTTCTGACGGTATTCCTGGTCCTGAGATCCGGAAGCCCAGGAGCAGTATTCCTCAGCTGCAGGAGAGTCTTTCAGCTGATGCACCAGAATGTGCAAGGCCTTGTCATGTTCCTCTAACTTCCCATGTAGTGTCGCTTGCTCAAGTAGCAGCAGCTCGGAGTTCTGAAGTTTACCTGCAGGCACACTCTCAGTTTATTATCATACAATGCAAATGATCTTATAGCTGCAATCTGTTACTTTTACCTTTTATCTTCATCTCTGTTCAAGCCATAAAATGCAAGTTTATTGCTGTGTATTCTTAAAGTAGATGACAAGTTTTAATTCAAAACTGTTTAGAAGCTACAAACATTCCATCACTTCAACACCACAACATCAACATGATGAAAAGTCAATCTGATGTTTCTCACAAAAACAGACATGGCAGCTCAAACTATAAATTATGATTATAAACTTGCAAGTTTGCTGAAACTCAGTGTATGGTTAAGACCATTTTGGTTGTGGGTTTGATTCCCAGGAAACAACTGAATTTATTCTATGTTGCTTTGTATAAAAAACATTTTGCATTAATGTATATGCAGTTGCTCAATCAGCGATTTTTGTTCATTTAAACCAAAGAGCTACGGCCTGTAGCCTTAATACACAATATACAACACAACCATCTGCTCAGCTTCTATCTGTGCAATTGATGCAAAACAATCAATTATACTGCAATCATTGTGTCTGATGGTCAATAAACACTTCTGTCTGAGATACCCACTTAGTAGAAACTGGACTCTGTAGAGATTGGACTCCTTCAGTAACCGTTGCAGTTTCTGGCGAGCAGCAGACAGTTGCTCTTCAGTTGTGGAGGGTCGTGAGATCAGGTAGAGGATTCTGTCTGCATACAGCACAGCCAGATGTGTGTGGAACTTCTCTTTCTGCAATAACAGAGAGACGTCACACAATACACTAAGAAAGACTTAAGCAAAGGTTCTAGTTCCAGACAGGAAAAGCTGCCAGATATTATAAAATAGATATATATAAAAACAAGATGATAACTGGCTAAATAATGCAGCATGCAATGTTTGTGAAGTTTGTAAAATCAAGTTAAATTCTAAAAAAAGTATTTAAAAATGAAAATATAAATACAGTATGTACAGTGTGTGAATATGAAGTGAAGTGAAAGTGACGTGTTTGTCAGTTACGGTTGCCCATAACCGAAATGTGACCTCTGCATTTAACCCATCCATGTGAGGAGTGAACACACACTGCAAGTCGTGAACACACACACACCCGGAGCAGTGGGCAGCTATCCCTGCAGTGCCCGGGGAGCAATCGGGGGTTAGGTGCCTTGCTCAAGGGCACTTCAGTTGCTATCTGCCAGTGCTTTGTATAAAAAGCACCGGCAGACCTACTGATTACAAGCCCGACTCCTTAACCAGTAGACCACAACTGCCCCCAAATATCTGTCAATACAAGGGGTATTACCTACAACCCACAATCTATGTGTGCAGATTGGTTCCTACTCTACAAATACCATGAAACTGGATTAAAAACAAAAAGATTTGTTACAGTTGTGATCTTACTTTTAACTTTCTGTCCAGTACCAGGTTTTCCAGGTACAGCAGAAGGGCTTGACTGTGCTTCTGTAAATACGTTATGACATCATCTGGGTTTAACTGCCCTCTCTTCTGCTCAGAGACGGGCCTTTTGGTGAAGATCTCGACTCCAATCTGTGAGTGACAGTACAAGTGACATAATGACTGTATGTCTGTAAATGTACGTAACTGTAAATTCTGTATGTCAATGACAAAGCTCAAATTAGTAAGAATTTATTATGATAAGGATTAAAACACACACACCTTTTGATCTTTTTGTAGTGCCCAGTCTGCATGACGCCACACAAGGTCGAGGTTGGAACAGAAACTTAGAAAGTCCACAACATATTCAAACAGATCTGGTCGTGTTGAGTCCTGGAGATCTCCATTGACGATCTTAATCCACATCTACAACAAGAGAAATTAACTGCTCAGTCATGCCTCACAATAATCGTGAGGTTATTTAATACAATGACAACATTGAAGGAACATTTAAGAGGATGATGCACCTTAAAATGAACATGGCCCTAGCCCATTCCTGAAGCTGATATTACTTTGTCACAAAACACAGTTTTCTTGACATTTGATTAAATAGCAATTGGTACAGTTTAAAAACCTAATAATAGCATGTTTTGTTCTACATATTACAGAATGATGATGTCATGCCAGAGGATCACACTGGCTTTCTGCTAGACAACACAGCGAATTTATTGCAACAGTCACACATTTTGACGTTGCTGAGTGCTTTTAAAAGTTGCACGCAGGCATTGAATGTCCTAGGAACTTTTCAACCAGATTTCAATTTGGTTTTCATTTGTTGGCAGAAATTTTTTGTCTTAAATTGTATTTAATCCAGACTGTAACAGCTGCAAAAAAACTTACTGCATGCATCCAAACTTAAACTTGTGCCAAAACATACATTACTACATGAATTAATATCAGTTCCCACCTGTAAAGCTGCTGAATCTTGTCCATTGTAGTGATACAGCAGCCCGAGAGCAAAATACCTGACCGGAGAGAAACACCCTTAACAGTCAAATCACACAAGTCACTCAAACAATGTAGCAAAGCTAAACACTGACATTTATTTTACAAAGCCTTAGTTCATCTGTTGCCATGGCAACTGCAGATTCCGCATCCGCAGTGAACAAAAGCATAGAGCCCAGGGATGACTAATCCATCATTATGATTTACCAGACACCATTCAAACCACAACAAAACACTTGATGTTCAATGAGTGTCATTTATTCTAGTGTACACGCTGGGGCTCTGCAAGTGTCTCACAAGCTTATTAAAGTAGATGGAACACTTTAAAGCGTGTACCCACTTGTGATGCTTCTCCAGCCAGGGGGCGCTGTCTGCCAGAAGACAAGCGTTATCAGATGCCAGCAAGTCCAGGAGGCTATCATGGCCAGTCTCCGCGTAAAGCTTCAACAACGCCGTGTCCACGTCTTCGCGGAAACCGTTAGCACTGTCGCTGCTGCGTACCTCGTGCAGGTAACTGATGAGGAACTGTTTAAATCGCTGCACTTTCTCCTTGTCCCCCTGTGTCAGGTGGTTCAGGTCAGCAAACTCGTGCAGCGGCGGATGGCAACGTGTGAAGGACGAAGAGGCGGGAAGGAGAAGGGGGTACAGGGAGATCAGTTCTCGAACATCCAGCTGTCCCTTCCTGAGGTGGGCAACAGATACAACAACATTTACACAATGTTAAACCAACATTTCCCAAAAGCATTTCCCTATTTTCATTTGTTCAAAGAGAGTAGAAACCACAAGACAAAATTATTTCGATATTTCAGACAGTCTTAATTAAATTTTCCTTTTTTACAAAAAAAAACATTTTGTCTAGTTTAATTCTTTTAAGTATTATATATAATTTAATAATTATTATACAGTAACTTTATATAAAACAATCAATTTCTATTATTTGTTTAATTCTGTGGTCAGATCTCCTGACTGAAAGGCAAGTGTTTATATAGTAAATTACATCTTACTGGCACTCTAACTACACTAAATGGAACATGTTAAAAATTAACAGCATCGCCAATCTATGATTTAAACAGATTAATAGTTCTTGCCATATGACAGATGCGGCATATGCAACACTGTAGATTCACTGATATTTATGGGAGTCATTTATCCAGCTATTAGACAAGTTTCTGTTCCCCATCTCGCATTAGCATACAGCAATTAGGGTCAGGTGTGCCGAGGGAGAGACAGCGATTAGCAAAGAAGTTAATTAACTCCATTCAGTCATTCTCTGAAACATCTGGACCCGAGTGGAGGTTGACTGTATTAATTACAGGACAAAAATTTGCACATCACCTAAAGTGTTCTTTTGCCTCTAAAAACTGAAGCTGGCTAAACTGGATGAATCCTGCTTGTTGGAGAATCCTTTTGTGCAATATCTAAAACAAAGAGACATGGGAAAAATTAGGTCTTTTCTCCTACTAAGATCTTTGGTTTTCTCGTATCTTGAACAGTTAATGTACCTGATATTTTTCTTTGGGAATGTTTCTCTGTGCTGCCTCTGTAAGAATCAGGGCCTCCTCGACTCGATGGCTCGCCAACAAGTCTTGGATTTGACGCTCCAGAGGAAGAGGCACCAGTATATACACCGCCTTTGTAGAGGCCAACACCACCTTACCTGAGAGACAGTTCGAGAAACAAAAAGAATAAGACACCATCTTAACAGAAAGTCCATGAGGAAAACAGTGTCACTTAGGTATCTGAGATAAAAGAAAAGATGATAGGAACACAAGGTACTGTCAGGTAGATGTGTAAGATATCATAAAGGCTGATATATGAGTGTAAGAAACACCTTAACTGTCATTTAAACACATACAAGTGCAAAATGTTTTCTCAAACAAAGATGTTAATCGAATGACTTTTTCAGGGCATTAATGCACCATTCTGACCTTTATTTAAAAGAGCCTCAGACAGCATTACAGAAGGGCAAGAGTAACATGTTACCAGGTAGCAAGAAAATGAGAATTGTATTATAGTAAATGAAAAGATGTGTTTGTGTCATGGTGATGGCATTACTACATTGCAGATTAAGTGAGAATCTGGAGTGAGAATCAAATGATAAAACAGTGCATGATGAAAATTGGGTGATGCTTAAACTAGGCAACTTTAAACATTTGTGAGGCAAAATGAATAAAAAATGTAGGCACACAATTGCACCTTTCAAACAAAGACATTGCATGCTACACAATTTAGAAGGCCACAGGTCAAAACTGAAACTGAGAGTCCCATTACAAAGCTTGACAGATGCACAGAGCTGATTCAAGGTGTTTAAAATAAACACTGATTTCAAGCTGTTCTCGCAGAAATTAACACTCTAATTCTCTTAAGTAACACATTTATATTATAAACATTTGGTGCTTCAACACAATTTAACTGCTTTAAAAAGTAATCAAGCTTGTGATCGCCACAATAATGTTTTGATGACACAGACTGACCTGATCTGTCATATTCTATCACATACTCCTTAGTACATTATTTTTTCTGCCTCTACCTCAGCTTTACTTACTTCATTACACATGAATGAATCTGTTTTACCACCTCCTGATTCAAGCGCCTATCAAGCAAGACTTGACAGGACAGAATTTCCTTGCTGCTTTGTAGAGAAATTTACCTCAGCACTTCAGAGAAATCAATACTTGTAAACACTAGACTGCAGCGCCAGCAACCAAAAGGAATACCAACTAGGACACTGGAGATCATTCTATATAGAAGCTTATATCAGTGACATTTCGATTATGGGCGTTACTATATACCAGTACCACAGTTCACTTCATATCACGGTTTTAGAGCTAATGTTTGGCTCGGTTCTGTTAGCTGTGGTGGAAGGGTTCATGGCATCAGCAATGCTAAAGAACATTAGATGCATTTTTAGCTTCATAATAATAAAACCCAAAGACTTCTACAGTACAGGCAACTCCTGTCAGAAGCTCATACAGTAATTGATGAACCTTCTTGTGGAAAGGCATCTAAAACAATCCCTGCAATCTTAAGACACTCAATTTAGTGTTTTGTATTAATTTCAACAGTTTAACAAAGAACAGTGCTTTACAAATCCACAGTAAATGGTTGCCAGGTTGTAGCTAAACAGTTAGCAGAGTAAAACTAACAGACTGATGTGTGTCTGATGGAAGAAAACCAGGTCAGTAGGTAAACTGAGGTCAACTTCAAGAATGGCTAGGGTTGGGTAGTGGGTGGGGTGCGTTCAGTTTGCCATGATATTACTGTGGTAGGTAGGGTTGGTAGTTTAACAGTTTCACATGGTAAGTAATACCATGAGAGTTTATCCAGATGCTTGATACTTCACTTCAATCATTTGTGCTGCATTGGGATAAAAATTATGTCCTTACTCTGATTATAGAAAATAATCACATTATTGGTGCCCATGTAAACATAGTCACTATCTATGAATGAGGGTAAAAATACAAACCTTAAAGAAGGCCTTTTTACCAATGAAAATTAGACTACAGCGTGAGAGCTATAAAAGATAGAAAATTCATTTAAAGAGGGGTCTAACCTTCAAAATCTTGCAGGAGGTGTCCATCTCTGAAAGATAGTGTCTGTTTGAGCTGCTGGTCCAACATGCTGTGAACAGTCACGAAACCTTCATCCAGCGCGACCACGTATGGGAAACACACGGCCGCCGCGATCACGTTCTCCGACCAGCTCACCGGCGCTCGCTGAGATATGCCCTCCGCGTTAGCAAACATCCCTGAGACATGAGATGCACAGAGAAGTATGACTCATCATGAGTGATCACCATGACGACAGTCACAGAAAATCTGAGGTGGGGTGTGACTGACGTTATGACAGAAACCACAAACAAACAAATAATACACAGATTATTATTCATAACTCTGACCCCCAGGGTCAAATAAGGCATTTCCTTTAGAAATATAAACTTATTCCCAAGCCAAAAGCAGCAGCACAGAGAATTCCAATCTCAGTCACCGGCCTTATTAACATGCTACAGAATCTACTGAAGAAGTTTAACGTTATGATGGGATAGAATTTAACAGTATATAAATATTTATGTTTAACCTCTAAATAAAGGATATCATCTAATTGTGACATGATTTGATTTGACTTGTATAAAAGAGAGCGATGGGATGGCATGAGGGTGAATAAAATAAGATAATTTCATTTTAGGGTGAACTGTTCTTTTATAGCTGCAATCTATAACTTTAATTGTTAAAAATAAACTAAAGGCGGATGACAGACTCATTTGTCATTTTTATCTTACACAGATTTATAACAATGATTTACAATTTGAGCTGCTGGGTCAGATTTCACAGGAAATGCCAATGTGACCCTAACATAAGTAAAAAAAGTACTGAAGTAACCTGCAATTGTGTTTCAAACACAGATGGCATCAGTGTTGACCGGAGTGCTTTTACATAGCAGATAAAACTTCATTTGGGGTCTTACCTGCATCAAAAAATGACCCATGCACTGATCAGTGCTGCTCTGGGTAATTTAACTCACCAAGCCCCCCTGGAGCAGCCAGGAGAAACTCTTCCCTGCCGATCCTCTTGACGATGGGTTTCCGCTCCTCACAGTCATAAGGGAAAAGGTCCTGGGATGCTCCTGTCCTGTAGTTCAGTATCATGTACTGTGTGGATAGTGCCAAACATATAAAGTACCCGTCCAGGCTCAAGGCGCAGGGCTGCTCTGGTGTGGTGACTTCCTTTAACATCTGCACCCGGTCCTCGTAGACCAAACAGATCTGGACCGCCCGCCTGCGTGCCGAGATCACCGCCATTTCCACACAGAACGGGTCCCCCGTCACCGGATTCTCATTGATACATAATGCAGTGACTCCCTTCAGCTTGGTGCCCCCAGTGGGCACAGGCTCCAGGGTGACCATGTCCACTACAGTGATGGTTGAATCACAAAGAACAATGAGGCGTTCTAATGCAGAGGCAGCCTTTAGCTCCACTACAGGCTTCTTCAGCCCCAGGAATTTATGCAGGAGTTTTTGGGCATTATATTTCAGTCGCCCTTTGGCTGTCGTGTTCTCCTCTAGTAAAAAGTGATGTACAAAGCAGTCATTGGTGCCCAGGTACAGGTGTTTACCACAGTATTCTATGCATTCGATGTTAATTCGCACCTTTTCTCCCATCACCTGTTCCCGCTCAACGGCGGGAACCAGCTCAAACGCTTTTACACTCATGGTGTCGCCCACATCTATTGCAAAAGAAAGGAAGAAACAGAATTAAGCTTTGATGATGCACATAACAGTAAAAACTGTTTACATACTGCAGATATGCTTTAGGTATTCCTGTAGCTTAGTAGGCATGGGTTCGATTCCCAGGGAGGATGTTTGATAAAAATGTATAACCTGAAAGCACTGTAAGTCGGTTGAGTTAAAGCATCTACCAAATGCATAAAGGAAGACAAATAAGGGGCATTGACTTCAGAGTCCAGTATCACACAAGTTTCAAATTAAACATTATAATATATAAATGTTAAATAATGTAAAACAAACTCAACTGTTTACTAATAAATTGTATTTGTATTGTCTAATTCACTGTAACTGCACGTTCTCTAACAACAATTCATATAAACGACACCATGATGATCAAGCATAAGAACAACTTATGGTTTGTATTATATGCACTGTATGTCAATGTCACAATGATCTCATGAGCTTTCATTATAAACTCATATTTCTTTGCATTTCTGATCACCAGCCAAAATCCACGCAAGCACAAACCATAACAGCTATATGCAGCAACACACACGCACACAGCTTCGCTTTCAAACACCACCACTTGCTTTCACATCTATACAAACAGCCAACATGAGCGTTTATATGAACGACAGAAATCAGAGTGACTCAGATCAAGTGCTTTGATTACGGGGAGTCTATGGCCGAGTCTCAAAACGTAATGAGCTGCCTTCTTTCCCAGCCTACTTTGGCCATTAAAGGTGAGCACTGAATGCACAGAAATGATGTTTAGGTAGGCAGATCAATAGGCTTTGGGACACAACCTGCGTGAATGCGTGTCTGTGTGCTGCGGCATGCACGGAGCGCAGGTGTGGCGGCGAACGATGTGAGATAGAGGCAAGCACAAATCATACCCCAGCCGCGGACAATACGGTCCTGGTTTAAGCGATGGCAACGTTTTCACGGCCTGCCCGTTTCATTAAAATGCCCACACTTCCCTTCTCTCTCGCTCTCTCTCCCTGCGGTAGCGCTTCCTGTTTCTCCACCGAAGTGCGTCCGGTCACGTGACGAGGATGGGCTTTAGTCTTTTGGATTGTAATCACTGGCAAAAAAATAAATAAAATAAACAGGAATGGGGTGCATTTTGTGTTTTGTTTTTTATTATGATACTTTATCGGCGCAATAATATATCTGCACGTTGTTATTGATTTATTTTTAAATGATCTGTATTAAATGTTTTATGTTACAACAGATTAAATAAAATCAGATTTTTATTATACATTATGTTTATGCAATTCTAAAGCAAATAATCAGCTTTTATCCATGTTAAACTTTTATTCGCATTATTCGTAAAATGTGTTTTTCCCTTTACCACAAGAGGGAGTCACAAGACTATATATTTTCGAATATCTAGTACGACTAGAGGATTCGGTCGGTCTACGCTAGTTTATGGTGGTAGGTGGCGGTATAGACATACCCACTGTTTAAAAAGTGTTTACAAAAGCATTACAGAACCTAACTTTACAGAACCTAATTTTATCATATGAAAACCCCTGGAGTATTAAATGAATAAATATTATTGGTATAATCACAAGTATTCACTTTGATTAATAAATATATAGACAGCACTAGCACAAGAAGCTGTTTTCTGTTATCACAATATGTTATCATCTGCGTGACATCATGCCTTGATACATGTTGTGCCCACATATATGACTTGTGATTTATGTAGCTGTTGCAGAATGTTAAAACTTGTTAAAAATGTGCTTTGAATTTTGTGTAACTGTGACTTGTTTGATTTGTACAAAAGTCTTTTTCAATTATTAAATGTTTATTATAAGCAGCAGGAAATAATTTTTCACACATTCAAAAATGACAAATATTGATGGATCAAAAGCAAATGTTAGCCCCAAAAAAACATGAAAATGGGCAAATCTTCCAAATATAACATTCATCAGCCTTCTCAGAACAATCTCTAAGCAAAAATTTTCAAGAAACATTTTAATGCTGAATATGTTAATCATGTCACAATATTATAACTGACTATGGCATGCACAGGAATCTCCTTTGAACCTAATTATCTACAGAAAACAAACTGTTGGCTATGATGTCCGATCAGATGTCTTTGCCACATTCAGGACACAGAATGTCATCTCTCTGTGTCAGGAATCCACGGCCCACTAGGGACATTGAGCACTTATTGCAGTTGAAGCAGTCGTTGTGCCACTGTCTCTCTTCAAAGGAAATGTACTTGCTACCTCCTAGACCTGCAGAAAGGTAGCAACAAAAACCTTGCCACTATTACATCAATGTTACTGTCAAAATGTTTTTTTATTTGATGAGTGAACAAGACATTTTAGGACAGAGCACAATTAGATTATAAAGGCACAATTGCAAAATAAATATTACATTTAAGGTCTGTGTAACCTGGAAATTCCAAATGACTTTAGACTAAACACATTGGATAAACCATTATTTTTCCAGTCGGGTTAATCAAACACACGTATTGCAATTCCATCTAGTAATGCAAGTAGTGGATAAATTAAACACTTCACCATATTTTAAAAGATATGTATATTGTTTTTATGAAGTAAGATTTAAACATAGGTTTGGCAGTTTATACCGCTGATAGGAGTGGTGCAGGCAGCACACTTCTTGGCATAAAGGTTGCAGAAGCAGTTGAGGCAGTACGCAAAGTCATCACGAGAGGTGAAACGCTGGCCGGACAACTGCTGCTTACAGCCAGTGCACAGGAAACAGTCCTTGTGCCACGGTTGGTCATGGTAAGTCACACCCCCTGTGGTGATTGGCTGAGAAGGAAAGGTATCATGTAAGATAAGTTTTAACGAAAACTGTGCTGTTATGAGTTAAGGAGGTTGAGGCCAGATTTTTACATTTATTACATTCTTGGCCTAACGATTAGTTTAATATTTTAAGTTCATGTATAATGTGTATATGTGATATATATATATGTATAATGTAATATTCTGTTATCTTTTAAATGTTTTCTGTTTGACAAATGAATCATTTTGTGTTTCATATCTGCTTTAAAATTTACCTTACAGTTTAAAAGCTTTTACCTTCTTGCAGTGAACACACTGCAGTGCAAACTGCTTCTCATAGCAGGGCACGCAGTAGTTACTGTTATCCTTAGGAATGAAGCTCTTGGTACCAATGGGTTGCTGGCAGCGCTGGCAGGTGAAGCAGGTCTCATGCCAGCTGTTCCCCTTATGCTCCATCTTTCTGGAGCCTGAAAAAATGAGAAAGAGAGAGATATAAAGAGAGAGATGAGAAAGAGTGATTATATACACAGGCTCAAAGGCCTTTTTGATTTTAACATATTAAAAACATAAATGTTTATTTAATTATTTTATAATAATACTTTTATAAATCTATTTTATATAAAGCATAAATGCCATCATTTTGTTAGAAGATATCATATATAAGGAATAATAGTTGCTATGCAACAAAAATCAAGATCATAGAATGTCTTAGCTGCTTTATTGTTCAACCACAACTATTGACCAATCAGCATTAAGGACTTGTTTTATAATGTTACTTAAGTCATAACTTACTAATAACTGTCACCCATGACTAAAATTCCAATTATGTGATATGTTCTATGTAACATTCAATAGTAACAACATTATTGATTTTCAGTGTGTGAAGAACAGGAACAGCAACTATTCACTTGCCTGGCATGATTGTCTTCTTGCACTCATAGCATTTGGAAGAATACTCATTAGAGTAACACTCGGTACACAGTAGCTGCTCGTCCTTGGTAGAAAATGGCTTGTCCACCAGAGAACGGTGACATTTAAAGCAGAGGAAACATTCATCATGCCAGTGACGATCCTTGTAAGATAAATCCTGTATGGTGACACATAGAGTTGTAATTATATATCTCACATGCATTCATTTTGGCTTTATGAGTAAAAAGTGGTTGCCCTGAGTGGTCTTTTGGGGTCAATTTTTTGAGCCTTTGAACACAGCTAATTAGGAAGAGGGGGTTCCTCAAAGTCAGTTACACAGCAGGTCGCCCTCCAATGAGAGCCGCAGGTGATGATGTCTGCAACCAATTGCAGCGGGATCTGACAATCGAGGTGTATTAGTGATGTGAATACACATCGCCCCAGGAAGAGTGTATGACACCAGTGTTTTAATTATCCACCAATTTGAAAAGATAGACAGTGCGTGTGCTTGTTAAATCGCTGGCCTAA
>JBAJNP010007539.1:0-22337 GCA_036877545.1 Yasuhikotakia modesta | reverse complement strand
AACGTGTCATTGTTTTAGTGTGTAATCAGTGACGCTTGTGTGTTTGCAGATAAATGGAGCTGTTGCAGACCTGCAGAAAGAAGCTGAACCCTGTTGTAAATAATGTGATGATTGTAAATAGTGTTGTAAATAATAATAATAATAATTGTTTAAGCATATCTTTGCGTCTGGATATTTTCTTTTGAAACTGAATTGTTCTGTAAACAATATAAATACAGAGGTAGTTAAACAGGGCATAAGGGCTTAAAAGTTGTTTTTGCTCCTGTCAAAGTTACCCTTTTGAACAAACAGTACAGTAAGCAGCTCTCTTACGTGTCTAAACATTGAATATAAATATGTACAGTACTATTTGTTTAGAGTAAACAACTGTATGTGGATCCAGTTGACAGATGGCAGACATTGATTTCAGCTCTTTAGCCTGGGAAATGGGATCCTTATAAAGCATCATGGGAATAGTTAAGCTCCCTGATCAATGCTGTAGGTACTTGTGTAGTCAAAGAGCATCAGGCTAACATCAAGTTGTAAGAGTCCTTGGACCTATGCCTATGACCTCATCACCACAAGTCCTAGTAGTCTGACATAGTCAGATCAAATGCAGCCCCGTTTGTTTAATGACACAAATGTGGTCCGATGCTTCCATCTATTGAAAAGCACTGTATTAAACGGCGGGTTTACTGTCCACCTGTCTTTAAGTGAAATTTGCATGTTTTCTTTACATCCCACCCCTGGATTTCAAGATGTTTTGAATTATTGTCAGTGATGTGGACTGTATCTGAGTTTTTGTGCCTTTGAAGTGCCGTTTTGTTTGCTCTTGGCCGGTTCAATGAGTGGAAGTTTAAAATTCATAAAGCAACTGAGCTGGAAAGACTTACTGAGAATTTCTATATTTTGGCCCTTCATTTCTCCAAAAACATACATAAATCTTTTAACAAAAAAAGGTTAGAATTGTTTTGAATTCAGTCAAGTATTAAGTCAAGAAACGATTAGAGGGTTTATAGCTGTTTCTTTAACCGTGTGAGAGAGGCAGGGTTTGTAAAACCATTCTTGCAGCAAGGAATTGTTATAAGCTGTGGTGATTGTGTTCCCTGCATAAAAACAAGGCACCACAAGGTGCCGCTCATGTCGCGGGGTTCTGGGTGGGATGTGTAGGAGGTGTAAAGGTATGCTGGTGCAGAGCCAGTGGTTGTTTTACACTAACAGTCAAAAGCTTGGAAACCTTTGGGTTTCTTATAATCATTTCGATCTAAAGCCGTTTGTTAAAGTTATTGTGAACAAAAATATAACTGTGCCTGTTGTAAGTGTTTGAAACGTACTACATGCTGTCCTCCCAGGGGAAAACGGTACAAACACTTTACTACCACCAGATGTCAGTATTTTATTTACGATTCACAGACCTGTGATGATACCAAGACGTATAGCAGTCTAGAAATGTTATGGCTTTCCTATTAGTTGCTTTCATACCACGATAATTGTTAAAATAGTTGGCAAACTATTTTGAATCAAACCTTAAAACTTAGTACACAAAAAGAAATATACGTGCCCTTCATTCGTCACTTATGATACGTGTACAGCTGAATCGCTACTAAAACTATTAACACTATTAACTTTGGTTTCTAAACTCTTTCAGGTCGGCTTGCATTTATCGATTAGTCTGTATCTGAGGAACACTAGGCATTATCTAAATATTCTAGTGAGAACACTAACAAAATATTCCACCACCCAAATATTATTCATTCAAATCCGAGATTTGAAAAATAAACAAATAGCTAATGTTATTGTGAAAAAAATACAAATATGGATTTTGTTTTGGATACGTGTTGTTGAAACCAAGCAATTGATTACGGTTGTCTCGACGTGGACCAACACAGCCAATGAATGTGCTGTATTATAAACTCATAGATCTTGTGTAACAATTCCTGGCATGGACTTTAGGAAACATTACTTTCAGTGATCAGTAATATATTTAAACAAGGTCACAGCTGTAATAATAGTATGCATGGAACTATACTTGGCATAGTGTTTTATGTTAACACCTAAAGTTAATCATAGGGCTACATCTGGCTATAGCCTACTTAAGTTACAATTAAATGCGTCTTATACGTTTCCTAAAGGCAATGTTTTGGTTATTATGTACTTAGCATTTCTCTTTATGTATTCGATTCGTGATCCTTACTATTGAATGAGAAATAAGTTGACGAACAATATTTAGTGTCTGTTTTAGGTTATGCGTAAACCATCCACAAGAGACCGTCTGATCTGAAGTTATTTTGTGTTCATTAGATTATATTGTGTTCAGTTATATTGTGTGGCCGGCGCACTTTTACTACAATAATATTCAATTACTTAGTTCTGTGGCTGGTTTTGCAAAATGTAAAACATACAGATTATACAGAACGGGTGTTTTGTTTAATTACTGAATCAAATTGAAATACGAAATAGAAATCTTTTAGTTATTGAGTTACGATGTTACGATGCTCCCTCTTTCTCATTTAAAAACATGAAATACAAGCGTGTGCACAGACATGGGTGGTCGTGGCAAACAGCTTGCAGGAGAGGTCGCAAGTGCATCAAAGAGAGAATGGCTTCCAGTGTCGCTTGTTTATGTTCTATGGAAAATCGTTTTGGATAGTCTGCTCTGCTCCACCGCAGTTCGGAAATTGAACGGGATATAAATTGTGATCCAGAAGGGAAACAGCAACACCGGTCTCCTCTAATAATAGTCTCACCATCTGTAATCCATTGTCTCCTCGTGCAGATCACCTTACAACAGTAACGCATTATTAAATTAACACTTAGATAAAATTCAGATCTGCACATGCCCTACAAAGTTGCTTTAGTTCATGCCTGCAAAGGTTTGTGGAGAAGAGGTTTTTAAAGTTCGTCATAAGTACAGCTGACTATTGATCATCTTATTATTTGCTCATGAATCGTTACTTTATCTTTATCATAGACTCAACCAGTGTTGAGACTCCGATTTAAGTATGTTGCCGTTTGCCTCAGATATACTTGCATAGCTCTGCATGCCTAATGTGATTTTAAATGGACTGCACATATTCACGCCCTGCTAGGGATCCTGCTAGTGGAATATCAGTGCCGTCTTAACCCAAGAGATATCAAGAGATTATGCGTCTAACGGTACATCTGTTAGCAGTACATCAGTCCCACTGCAACTCCCTTTAGCTACATTTATGAGTAGCTGGAATGTTTCTATGACTTCAGCGTCTTAATATTCAGCAACCTGCAAAACTCACAAGTGGTGTAGGGGCGACAGAAAGTTTCAACCAGTCATGTCACCTGTTTTGGATTGAAAGAACTTTGAAAGAAAACTCCCCACCCCACAGACAGGAAGACCGCCCACACCACAGACAGTCGGCCCGAGACCCCTTATACACTTAAAAAGAGGTGGCACTCTTAGAACAGCACTCATTCAGCACTGCCTGAGTAAGAAGATTACTTTTGCACTGCTCGTCTCAATACTCTTTCTCTCCTAACCATGATAAGGATGCTAAAGCGTCACCAGCTTCACCCGGGAATGATTTTATTACTCTTATGGCTTTGTTTTTTCATTGGAGATCAAAAAGTGCAAGGTAAGAATTGTTTCTTCAAAATTATTCTTATTATGCTTTAGACATTTGTCTGGGATTTGCAACAATTGCTTTATCAAGCCTTTAGAATGAACTTTTAAAACACAAGATAAATTAAAGTTTTGTTCCTGGTTTGCGGCTGTTCGCCTCAAGACAGGTGCGTCCCCACATGAATCTTAATATTCCTCCGTCAATTAATTTTACAACGAAAAATTAATAGCTGGAAATAATATTTGGTTAGATTAAATGTGAACAAGTCACTATGTGAAGATGGTCAAAACAAAGCAATAGGCATGGGTAAAGGTACGAGATCAATTTCACTGTCTACATGAGAAGGCACCGGTATGAATTTATTGGCATCCACATTCGTGTCTTAAGTTACCATGAAAAAAAATACTTAATTTGAATAAAACAGTATTGCTATTAGGCACGTAAAAGCTGAACAATGAGTGTTTTGTATAAATGCCAAATATGGCACAATGTTCCTGCATGCAGTTAAATGACCGACTGTACTTTTTTCAAAGAGTAGGTAGTGATATTAGACATTGCCTAACATTGTCTAGCTTTTAAACATTTATGTCATTGGACAAATGCAAAAAAGTTTTGCATTCAATTACACAGGCAACGCTAATCGTTTTGTTCCGGTCGCCGAATTGCGCGATTAGTTTTTTAAATAAAGTTTGATGAAGCTTTCGTGACTGTGATTTAATTGGATTGTCTGGCGCATGGTTTCCCCGGCGCGAACACTTAACTTAATAAACAAACTAGACTAATTCCCCTTAGAGCTGACCCGACAGTTAACCATACAGATTGCCCTACCTTAACCTTATTATGAGCAGTGATAAAATAGGTTTCTATTGATAAAACAGTAGGATTGCGATTCTGTTAAGTCTGATGAAATGTGATGAGCGCAGACAGTTGGCACAAGTCTAGACTGCCGTGCATAATGTTTAAATACGTGCGAGTCTGTCAACCTGGCACTTCAGGACAACGAATCTCTGCACGGACAGTACAACAGACGATAGGAAAAGAGTAATCCCGACCAGACTGAGATCCCTTGAGTTGTGTGGGTAAAGGCATGCAAGTGTTAAACAGTCGCATTACGCTGGAAAAATCAGACAACATACAGCGAAGGAGGGGGAGCGGGAGAGCTCCGGCTAATAGAGGCTGCACGTGTTGTGTCTGGGTCATTGGCTTCAGACTTTAATACGACAGGCTTTCGTCCTGTCTGTTTACAGCTGGGAACTGCTGGCTACAGCAAGGGAAGAACGGGAGATGTCAGGTTCTCTACATGCCTGGGATGAGTCGAGAGGAATGTTGCCGAAGTGGGAGGCTCGGTACATCTTGGACTGAGGAAGATGTGCCAAACAGCACATTATTCAGGTGGATGATCTTCAACGGCGGTGCTCCAAACTGCATACCTTGTAAAGGTAGAATTTCATGTTTGTCTACTAAGGAAAAGAGCCTTGCTACAGAATAACAATTATTGCTGAATACAATATGCTGCATGCACTTATTAAAAATTATAATTCAGTAGTAATGCTGTATGTCATAGAGATTAAATCAAGACCTGTGAATTACATGTACTTTAATATAACTTTCTTAAGTGATGCTTTGTAATTGAATTTTAGAGACATGTGATAATGTGGACTGTGGCCCTGGGAAGAGATGTAAAATGAACAGGAAGATGAAGCCTCGCTGCGTCTGTGCTCCAGACTGCTCCAACACCACCTGGAAGGGGCCAGTGTGCGGTTCAGATGGGAAAACCTACAGAGATGAATGTGCCCTTTTAAAATCCAGATGCAAAGGAAACCCAGATTTGGAGATGCAGTATCAAGGCAAATGCAAAAGTACGTGGCACACAGGTTTTATACTAGCAAGTATTTTAATCATACAGTTACACTAACAAGTCCATTAAAAGTTTGAATTTTACAAATAATATCAAACCATAAAGGACTTCATCAGTCCTATAGTATTTTAACAAAAAATTCAATGTAAACCTCTCTGTCCAGGCAACACTTAAAGCAAATAAATGTTCAGGGCATTTTGAGAAACTAGGTAATTGGTTGTTGAATCCAGATACTTAAAAAAATAATCAAGAAAAGCAGGTATAGTAAACAGCATCATTTAGGTTTTGCTTCTTGTTTTCTTAGAGACGTGTCGTGACGTCCTGTGTCCGGGTAGCTCAACTTGTGTGGTTGACCAGACCAACAACGCATACTGTGTGACATGCAACCGCATCTGCCCGGAGGTTACATCACCTGAGCGGTACCTCTGTGGCAACGACGGGATTGTCTACGCTAGTGCGTGCCATTTAAGGAGAGCCACGTGTTTGCTTGGCAGATCCATTGGATTGGCATACGAAGGGAAATGCATCAGTAAGTGTCCACAGAAAAATAATCAGCCTTTGTTGACATTAGCATTAGTACTCTAAAAGGATTTGCTAAGGGAAATTGCATTTTAATTAGACCCAAAGTTTCACCAAACTGCCTTTTGATAAGCTGCCTGAACTCAAAGCCTTATCAGAGTCAATTTATTTTATTGTGCAGTATTAGTGGTTTATCATTTCATACAACATATTCAATGATGGTTAAGTCCCAAATACATTCTGTTTCTTTATAGTATCTCTATACAGTGCTGTTGTGATTACTGGGCAAGCACAACTTGTCTGTGGCTCATTTGCATCTACCTCACAGATTCTCCACAAAATCAACCACTTTTGGCACATATGAAGCATTATTTAGTTAATTGTTTCTCCAGTGGGAATTGTATACGCTAAATTTCCTGTCTTCTGTTTTCTTATAGAGGCCAAGTCATGTAATGACATCCATTGCAGCACAGGAAAGAAGTGTCTGTGGGACGCAAAGATGGGACGCGGGCGCTGTTCAGTTTGCGCAGAGTCCTGCCCAGAAAGTCGCTCAGAGGAGGCGGTGTGCGCCAGCGACAACACCACATACCCCAGCGAGTGCGCCATGAAGCAGGCTGCTTGCTCTTTGGGGGTTCTCCTGGAGGTTAAGCATTCAGGATCTTGCAACTGTAAGTAACACATATTAAAAGACAATCCAATGGTGCCCCCAGCAACCTCCCCCAAACCCATCCATCCCCTCCAATAACACCTCTTCATTACCTTCCTGCTGCTGAGATTTAAGCTACAGAAAGGAGTAAACATTGGAAGTTCTTTGCATGTCCTTTTTGGCTGGCTCTGTTCATTTTGCATCTTCATGGGAAAAATATGGCAAAAAACAATAAAAAAAATGCGTACAAAATCATACAAAACTGTAAACCATGCTAACATACAAAAAAAGTTGAAAGATGTTACAAAGAGTTCTATCTAGGAGTCATTATTTTACTAATTTAACTAATGCAACTAACGTCACACAGAATTCTAGATCAGTTTGTATTGTAAACACCTTAGTGACCTGTTGAGGTTGCTTTAACTGAGTCAATTTCCCCTTTTGTAATAGTTTAAATATAGAGCCTGTTGATTCCATTGTCACATATGCTATATTAATGGTTAGCATAAGTGTTTAATGAATAATGCTTTTGTTTGATTTTTGCTTTTGGCTGTAATTGATTACTTTAAATGCACTATGAAATTGCTCTGCTAATCTGTCCAGAGGTTTTTTTTTTACACTCATATTAGGTGATTGTAACATTGGTGCCATTGTTTAAAATAATAACTTGAACCCTACCTGGTTTGCTAGCTTTGATAATGGATTAATGATGCAAGCTGTTCCATTAATTTCACAACAGCAATGTAAAATAGTTGAGTTACATGCTAAGTTGTGCTAACAAACAAATCTAATCAATGTGAATAAATGCTTTTTTTAGTATCCTGTTTACCTTAATGTTATTGTGCCTTAAGGTATGTACATAATTTTAAGGGCCAACTTTACAATCACCTCATGACATGAATGATTTCAGCTTTTTACAGTTTTCTTGATCATTCTTTGCTGTTAGACAGCTAACAATAGCATAGCAAATCTGTGTGTACAGTTTTGTTGTGATTGTCATCTTAAGAATTGTTTGTTAGTGAGTGACTGCATTTTTGTTTGATTTTTTTTGCCTGTGTCATTTTCAATGTAAATTTTTATGTAGAAAATTATATATACCTCAGAACTGTGCCATTGGTGTGCCATTAACCGTGTAGCTATGATCAGGTGCACAGAGTGTTGCCTTGTCCATGACTGTGCATACAAAGTAATAGATTTAGACACAGTCGAAAAAAAACAAGCAGAAGAAAACAGCCACTTATGGAACACAAGAGCACTTTCTTGTCTCCATTAACAGACTGTGATTTTGTTGCATAATTTTGGTCAGTTGCCAAGTAGCCTAAACAGAGACACCACAAGCTAGATTGTGGCTTTTTCAGAGGCATTGTCATAACATTACTCACAAAAGTTCTGAGCTGGTGTGGTCTGTATTCATACAACAGCTACCATGTATTCTCCCATATAGCCATTACTGAAGACCAGGAAGATGATGACGATGAGGAAGACCAAGACTACATGGCCAATGTCCATTTATCACCAGTACTGGATGTATAAAGAGCCATCAACTGGTGGAACTGTCCTATGGCAATGAATCATGTCCACACTGTATATATGTGTATGCTAATTTATTTTTCAGAGAAAAAGAGAGGTATACATGTAGTTCGCTCTGCTCAGTGTTTATTTATACAGTGTTTTGTTTTATAATTTATATACATTTACAGTGTCAGGCTTACTGGCTATCATGTTGATTTGTTTTTGCCCTTTTCCTCTGTTTTTGTTTTCTTTATTATATAGAAATATATTTGTCCAAAAAGAAGCAGTGTTATTTATTGTGAGGTAAAGTGAAAGTAATCTACAAGCTGTAAATTGCATTCCGTAAGATGTAAAAATGTGCAAGTCTATATCACAGATGTTTATTTCACACATACTTGCATCGTTAGCTTGTGTTTATTTATTGAAAAAATGGAAACAGGAAGAAATAGGAAGAAACTCTTTAATGTATATTTTTGTTTACAGTTTAGTGTAACTGACCAAAGGGTTTTAATGTTTTGTGGTATATTACAACAGGTTAACACAACAATTAAAAAGCCCAAATAACCCACAGCAGTGGAGATTCATGTTTGACAAAATTGTGCCATTAATCTTATTGTGTTGTTTTTGCCAATATTCTGCTCCATATTGCTCTTGCAGAGCTAACAAAATGAATTGACGTATATTGCTAGAATATCCATATATAAAACTTGTTTTCACTGTGTCCAAATATTTTCCAGACATTTCAAAAAATGAAATTCAGTTATATAGTTTTCTATTTTTTATGTAAATGTCATTTGTATATACAAAGTTTGATGTTATTTGTATAGATATTAAGAGTGAACTCAATAAAAAATGCTTATCAATTTGTAACTTTATTTCTTGTTTTGAGGACCATTAGTTCAATGCCTTCAATTAGTTCAAATGGACCATTAGTTCAATGCCTTGTTCTCAATCCACAAAATTTCAAAATAGCTTGATTTGTTAGCATTTCATTACTTACAGTATTAAAAGAAATCAATTTTCATATAATTCAACAAGTGAACCTTCACCCCTTTAAAGTTAAACTGTAATATTACCACAGTAAAGATGTAGTTTTGTTATTGCTTATAACCAATAAAAAATAACAGCAGTTATGGTAGGATTTTATGCTGAAAAGCTTTAATTAAAATTATGATGTAACAACACTATACGTAACACAAATCTTCAAGAGGATCTGGATGGTGGAAAAACTAAACACCTGACAAGAAGACTTACATTGTGAGGAAATGAAGAGATGAGAATATTTCAGAGCACATAAACACGACACACATAAAAGACCTATTACTTTAATGATCATAAAGTCTTAAATACTCATTTAACACTTCTAGAGGCAACATATGCATAAAATTTTCATGAGTAAGATCCTAATATAGTTAGGAGTTAGTTAAAAATCACAAAAGAAGGTATTTTAAAGTAGGAGTTCTTTATTAAATACATTTAATACATGCAATTTTTACAGGTCTGTTTCAGATGAAAGACAGGGTGTCTATTTGGCAGATCGTCTTGTCCTTTTATCCCAGGAAAAGTTTGCTCCATATGATTTCACTCTGGGCTTCTTTTCCCTCTTCTCTGTTATGTCATAACTCCAACCTGTAAAAATAAACAGGCACAGAATGTTGTGTAGGGCAGTATATCTTACAGACTGAGTTTATGTGTGATGTGTAGTGTAAACATCAGGGTGCAGATGTCATAGCCAGAATAAATGTAAACCTTTATGCCACAAACACACCTCCGTTTCAATGTTTACCTTCTTCCCTTAGAAAAAGGGTTTTGGAGGTGTTTCTGATCAGAACTGTGTTTAAAAAAATGGTTACAATATTGGATAGACGTTTCAATAGATTACCATTCTTCTCCGCAAAAGCAACAGCATCCTCCTTAGTGCTAAATGTTAGCACCATGTTGGACAGAGGGTCTGCCCTAAAATTAGAAGAAGAAAACTGCATTAAAATCAGATTTTTCAAATAATTTAAGGGTCTAATAATAAAGGGTTGGTTTGCAGGACCAAGGAAAGCCAACCAATGATTTCTACTTACGTGGAGGCCCAACCCATTAGTGGGTTCTCCCAGCGTTCCCTGGTGTCAAAATCCATCTTCCACTTCTGAGTGTTTTTCACACCGGACTGCATGGCATTGCGAGCAGGAACAAAGATACGTACCTTGCGGGTCTTGATGTGCTCCTCAGGAACCCCAGTCACAGATGTGATGTCCTGACAAAAATGGAGAACAACAAAAATATTTTGTTATTGGTGCATTAATTATAATTACTAATAAGGCAAACCTGCTCATGATAGTTCATCAACAGAGTTTTAATACGTGGATTGCATATTAAAATGCTTATTAAAAAGGGGCTTGCATAAAGGGGCTTTAATGTTCACTTTCAATTGTACTTTTCCCTGAAGGCATAAAAGCCCAAATATTTTTTTAATGTAAAAGCGCAGTTGTCTAGACAAGCTCATTTTTAAGATGCTTGAGACAGTTGTTCAATAGAATACATCACTTTGAACTGGTGAATTATGCAGGAATCAGTCTGTTCTCACTCTTCACAGTTTAATTCTCAATGTGGGGGCAGTAAGAACGGTGCTTCCTACAAAGACACAGCTGAGCACAATAACAATTAGTTCAAACAGACATCTGAAGATACAAACATATGAAATAAAATAATACCTATTTGATTGAATTATTTGCTTGCTTTCTCTCTACTCTGAAGATCTTACATTCAGATTATTCTGTTCTTTGTTTGTTAAACACAATTTCACTAGCAGACCTAATGTACTGTGTATCACATTCATACACTGTCTGACGGCATCTGTAGGATGTTTCTAACTAAAAAGCTCATAAATGCACTGATGATGTAAAGCCACTTGTCAGGCCAATTGGCAAGATAAAGGCTGACTGGGTAATAATGGGCCTGGAACAGTCAGTGAGGTCACAGGTGGAAATCCATTCAGGGATTTCTGAAGGATGCAGTGTATATAAACGTGTATAAAAATCCAGTAGCTTTGAGTATATGGAGATTCTTTTAATATTCTGTTACTGCTCCAGTACAAACCCTTCAGAATCTCTCTGCTTGAGTTCACATGATGATTAATAACCGGACAAAAACAATGAGGGAGAACGAAAAAAATTATCAGTAACAAAAATCATCTGCAAAATGATCCACTCAGAGACATTTTGACAGACACATACAAAAAGAATTGGAAAATCATTGCAGGTTAGTCTGTCTGTAAACCAATAACTGATTATCCACACGCTAAACTTGCCAGACTAGAAACAAACATATCTGATGTGGCTTCTAAAATTGGCTTTGATTGAATGAAAATAAGACTTACATTCATGAAAGTTAATGAAAAACTTCAGATAATAATAAGCTAAATAAGACAGAATCAGTTTTCTCTGCTAAAATATCTTTCTCCAACCTCAACAGTCACATCCAACTTGTTGGTGGCCCTCATTGCATAACACCTTGTGTGGGGGGGTCTGTGGACTGGGCTAATTACAGACAAACACACAGACTCACTGACAAAAATAAACATGTTACTTGTCCAAGAATCAAGAGTGCAGCTTACAAGAGTCAACTTTATTCTCATATTACAGTTAGTAGTAGGGTGGGTGGAGAAGTGTGTCTATTAGAGTTGCCTGAAGGACTAGTTAACCAATCCCCTTCTTGCATCTTGCATAATTTCAACTGTTTCTGGGTTTGATAGAAACATTAACAGTAGTTCTATGGAATACCCATCTATAAAACAACATGAATGCCGGAAACTTTATTTTGCTTAATTGTAATTGCCACTACGTTCTGTATATAAAAAACAGCCCAACTAAACTGTACATATTAAATCATTCACAATTATTTTAAACCGTAATCAGCAGAAAACAAAATGTTATGAACATTTACACCGCAGGGAGATCAAAAAGTGAGGACTTGCACCAGCTGTAGTGCACACTAGTGGTGTGAGGAACTTGATATATATTCAGTTCCTACCAATTTCTCATCCACAGTGATGAGCTGGGATCCCTGTCCCTGTTTGTCCATCAGCTTCCATCCTGATGTGCTTAATGACCTGCAAAAATATACAATGACGTTTAGAAACAATACTTTAAATTAGTCCACACACCTGATACAACCTGTATTTAAGTAAACTGTTTTGAAGAATGACATGTATCCAGAGACAGCACAGAGGAAGACAGAGAGCTCTGTTCCTGGCCACAATTAATTCCTCCTGCTGAGTTTCTGGTACAGTTATAAGTTAGCAGCAAACAGACAAGTAGTGTCACACTGTTGTTTACACTCAAAAGCTTTGTAAACAGAATGTGAAATTGAATAACAGCTGTTTCTCGTAAACAGAAAATAATTACATAAGGCCAAGTACAAGAAAAACAAAGATTAAACAGCTGCATATAGAAGCAAAGCAGAATTTAAAAATAGGAATTGTGGACTTCTAACATTCATTAATAGCAGTTTCACTTTTACACCCCCCCAAATCTTAAAACGTTTGGTTACATCTTTGTCTGAACAAAAAACTGAAAAATATTAAATGGTATTTGCCACACCCTACTTTAATTTGTTTATTAAAACAGTCTCTATTAGGGTCTGCACTATGTCCACTAGACCTTCTTATGTAAGATTTGAACCAAACATGCTAATACTCCCTTACTGAACCAGACAGACGAAGATCTGTCAGCGCCTTGACATATCGTGGAATGATCCGAAGTGCAAAATGATTCATTTTACATTTTACAACTGAAACAAAATTCAAGGAAATTATAAACTTTACACATGCACACCTCCACATATTATTAATGCAAACTGTCACGGGGTTAGACATTTGTCTAAATGAATCCCCTAAATCACAACAACATGAAAATTCAAGAAACACCACTGAGAGATCCGATTTACAGTAACATAATTATTCTGTATTTTCACTCTTTAATCGTCCAGAGAACCACCAGGCTAACTACAAAACCCGCTACACATGAAAAGCATGCTGATATGTATGTATATATACATCAATACACAATCAATTTCACATTGTTTTCTGTACATCTTAAAGGGAAACATGGTTGATCAGAGAATGAACAGATGTCACTCTTGAGGTTTTGTTATTTAGCTAACCGGCTAACAGCAAACCCTTAAGACACACCACACAACTGTATAATAAACACCGATGAACCTTTCTTTCTTTGCATGTAAATATATAAACACTAAACATGTATCTGAATTGTTAGCCATTACCTTGCAGGATTCACAAACGCTTTTGTGACTGAAGTAAGAGAAATAATTCTGCTCAAACCAAACATTGACATTGAAGACGCCATGTTGACAGCGTATATGAGCTCTACGGCAAGAGGACAAGTCCAAATGTACGGGAAAATCGCATTCCAGCTATTTATAAAGGGCGAAACTGAGGTTTCTAAAAACTTATCTAAAAAAAACTTGAAAGTTTATCTCCAAAATTAAAGTGTCGATTTTAAAGATAAATCATTTTCACTTCTATTTCTACTTATTTCCAGGGTGGAATTTGTAAAAACTAAAGCTTAAAGGGCACTGGAAAATTCTGAGGCTGGCAAAATACCTTGCAAAAACCCAAAATATTACATTTGAAAATGTTGATGTAAATTGTTATTGTATCTGTGACTATAGTTTGATATAAAATATTTTCTCTTAAATTTGATATGCTTTTTATAATAATTGTATATTTTAATGCAAATTACTATTAAACTTTCTGTTTCTAAAACTAATTGTTTCTGACAGCATGCAAGAGCAATATATGAGACAAATTTAATAAAACAGAAAATTGCTAATTAAAGTTAACAATAAAGTTACCTGTGTGGTACTGATCACAATGTGTGATACTGATCACAAAATTATCATAAGGGGTTAATAATCTATGAGAAAGCAAAAAGAAAAAACAGAGCAGCTTTATCTTTCTCTCTCTCTCTCTCTCTCTCTCTCTCTGTCTCAAGTTTGTGGAGATGAGAGCTGGCAGTACAGGAGAAGTGTGAAGATTAATGGTTTAATGGGGGGCTCTGACAGTCTTTCCGCTGGCTGCAGTTCTCCTGGGTGGCCCGATCGGTCTTGGATGTCACTTTTGCTTCTTAATCTTGTGTATGTGAAACAGCCTGACATGCTTGTAGAATCCAGTCTGTCCACATCTATATAAACATCAACCTGTGAGACAGTTACAGGATAGAAATGTACCCTTTGTCACATTTCTGATATTAATTACTGCATTAAACTGTTTTTCAAAAACTGTCTGTTTCCAAACCTAGTTGTATAAATTATTATAGATAATTATTTATCATTTACAAACCATAAAGCAAATATTAGAGAAGAATGCCTATTTTATTTCCTTAATTATTATTGCTATCACAGTATAATTGTGATGTTACTGCACTGTTTTTTAATTCTGGCTTGTGGCTTCATCAAATATATTTCAACCTTTATGTGTGAATCTAAATGTATATGTACTATATATAACTATAGCACAGATTGGTAGACATCTTAAATATGTTAATAATTAATATCTAATGTTAATCTATTAGACATAGATGGTACTAACAGATTAGGATTTTAGGCAGTTGAGTGGATGTGAACTGGTAACCTTTGTGACTTTTAACCCTAGTCCTCTCCCCCCATACAACCCCCCTTTCTTAACGTCACCCGGAGCCTGTTCGCATAATCCATTCACTCCCTTCAGAGAGTGAAAGTAAGCCTCACTGTATGTTCTTTGTGACTGTACCTCATTCTCCTACACATGCCCTTAAATAACCTCTTAAAATCTATGTCTACTTCCAAACTTCCCACATCTGCTGTGAATCTATTAAACTTAATTTCAAAACATGTTTTGAGAGGTCTACTTCCTGTACACTACCAATTTCAGCGTCACTGCAAAATAAAACTTGAAACACGTTTAGTATATTTTGTTCATTCAAAGCTTCAGTTTAATTTGTAAAACACAGGTGTCTCCTGTCATGGGAAATTGCGTGATTACTAGATGGTGACGATAAAGGAGTTGCTTTTCTTTAACTGCCTGCTCATTTGTATTTGTGAGCTGTAAGCTACCCACATGGTGTCGTAAGTGAGGCTGTAACGTCATGTAAACTGTTTGGATAAATGAAATAATCCACCTACAGTGCTTGGAACAGAGCCCTCAAAGACATCAAACAGACCATTTAAAATGGGCTAATCAAAAATTCACATTCTGTGTTATATTGACTAGCAGTTATTTGCTAGTCATATTATTTATATTGTTATTTATACTGTCCATATTGTGTAACATCAGTCTTTAACAATTAAGTCATTAGTGTGTGATAATTACTTAAACACACACTATAATAAAAGAAATAAACAAACTTTCTGTAAATACCAATAGACAGCTTACAACTGGCCACAGTGGCTAGCTGATAATATATCAAATAATAAAGTTTAAACAGTGTTTTTGCAAAGAAACATTTTCTTTGAGAAACTGAATATTTAGATATCCAGAAACCTTAATGTGTTGCTTACACTCATTAAGCAGTTACTTCTGAAGAGCTTTAGCCTTCAGAACTTTGAACAATTCAGTGTTACATCTGGATGTCTAAATATTCCTGAAGGTTGCGTTCATCCAAAGTGAGGTCAGCTGAACACACCAAATTGTCTTTCCCATTCATGAGATAAACACAATGACTGCAATGACCACCACTGGATGACCTTCTCAACTGACCCCATGCCCTAGTTTGAATGCCATTCCTTTTTGACAGCACGGGCTAGAGACATCTTTTGGGGGCCAATGGGGTGGGCAGATTCTCTTGGATAAATCCACAGCCTTTTCTTTGGACAACAAAGAGTTGAATGACAAGCTCAAGAGAGAAACGTTCAGTGAGGTGACCAAACTTCTTGTCTTCTTTGGTCAATGAACTACTGGTGGTCTATGAAGTAGTCCAAGTGGTCTGCAAGTTAATTGACTGAAAGAACTAAATAATTTTAAATGACAAAAAGCACCAACACAAAATGAAAGGACTGATTAGTCAACTTATAACAATGAATCAACTGATTGCCAACATTCATTTATGAACTTACATAATTTATATTAATTAATAAGTGTTGTTGTCTCACTTTCTTAACACAATTTACAGTTATCCAGTACGTCAATAAACATAAGTGTTTATTTCAACATTTTAGGAAACATTGGCTCATTTTTTTATGAGCGGAAAGTAGCACTCCAGTTCATTTCAATTAAATAAGAACAAAATAACGGTCAAAATAATGATGGCAAAGAGGGGCTATTATAAGTTAAAGGGTATAAACTGTAGATAATTGTTTAGGTGGTCTGCAGTTTTATTTTTACTGTTGAAATGGTTCAACACATGATAAAGTTTTAAAACAGTTGCTGTACATGAATTAGTAACTTTATCAGTAACGTCATTATAACTCACTGTACAACGTGCAACCATAAACTAATGACAGCCTTTCACTGACTTTATATAAAATGTGATAAATGTACAAAAGTTGATGTGAAAGATATAGTTTATTTCAGCAAATCCTTAAAAGACCTACAATCTGTAATATTCTGTTCTTATCTGTGTTTTGTTCTTATCACCACAGCTGATATCACTGATAGCTCACACATGTTGTTTGTTTACCTGAGAGTGTGTGTGGTGCCATGCTGAGAACCCTGACATGTATAGGAAAACATCTTTAAATTAAACCCCGGTCGAATGTCACTTTCCTCCTCTCATCAAAATAGAAACAGAGGGAACACAAACAAAAACCTGCTGGCTGGCTTTTGTTCTGAGTTCTGTTGTCAAGCCTAACTCAGGGTGAGAGCTACTAGTGTGTTTATTTTTAATCCAGGGATGCTTAGACAACCCACCAGTGACTCAGTATTCCAGTCACGCATAAGGCATAGGTGGTTGGCCCCCTGACTGGGGACAAACTGAAAGTGTTAATAAAAAGAATAGCCCTTCACAGTGTGGCACAGCGCTGGATCACGAGGACCAGATGGATGGCAGAGGAACATCTGTTGCATTTCCCCATCAACAGGCTGTGAAAGCTTGAGACAACTTGTTTGAACAGAGACCAAAACATTTGCCATTTAAGAAAACATACCTTTTAAACTAATGTTATTTGTTTACCTTAAAAACAAAAGTTCCCCACCGAGTCATGCATACAACTTTAGATTCATGACTGAAGGAACTTAAACGAAGAGACAAACTTGTCTTTAAACAAACACAACTGGGAAAAGACTTATCAAGGGGATCAACAAAAATCACTACCCTTCAAAAGTCATTATAACAAAGATCACTATACTTTGTTCCATGTCTTTGTCTGTTGCTGGTAAATTCCTGCAAAGGTTCTAAAAATAATCTCTGTCTAGACACAAGTGTGAAACTGAGCCAAGCGAGAAAAATGATATGCAAATAGAGTTAAGGCTGGTATTATAAAAGACATCCCATGTGGGAGGGTTTTCAGAGTGTGTGTGATGTAAAAGCAATTCTTCAAATGAAGCCAAAATATGGATCCTAAAGCCGGCATGTGTTTGCCACAATACTGTGATGTAACCCAGTGAGTATCTAATTACATTACTGAGGTTTAGATAATGTCACATGACACAGAGAAATGGGGCATTTAATAAGTTGGAGGAGATTCTTAACCCACAATTTGAAAAGGCCAGATTGGTTTTCTGCACTGTTTTCACTTTGAAGATGGACTCTAATAGAGTGACCAAAGAGAGGCAGAGCAACACAGAAAAAAATGGGCAAAGAGGGCGGCTAGACAAGAGAGCAGCCCGTGACTGGAGACTAGAGAGTCACCCTGACAGAGGGACAGACTTTGAAGAATTGCAGGGTCAACCCACAATACAGACATTGTGTTGAAGCAACATGGCCAGTTTGAAACAAAAAGAAGGAAAAAACTTGGTTGAGTTGTGATACACCAGAAACCTTGTCTGAATACAATGATACAATGAACAGTGTGATTATTCACTGTGCAGCTTTGATTTCATTTTTCAAACACTGAACAATGAAACCTTTGGTCTGAAAACAACCAGGGGCATATAAAATGGATTTTACACTTTTATGTACATACCAGTAATTATCTTGAACCTATATACAGGTGACTACATTTGGGTTGGTGTTAACAAACAACTGACAAATGATTTTATATGTACAGTAGTGACTTTACATACAGTAAAGATTAGCAAGGATCAAATTATTAAGCTCAATTTAAATGAAAGGCAGTACAAATATACTTTTTAAAAATAAGACATTAAGTTCAATTGGCGGGCAAAATATAAAACATAGTGAACACTATAAATGAAGCTGAAGAACAGCATGTGCGTCTCAGATGAACTATTCTGATAGTTCAGAGACACCTGTGGGACATAAAGTATCACACATCAGAGAGGTACGCAGTCAGGAATCTAAATTTGTATAGAGGAATTTGGATAATACCACCAGGAAGCAATGGGTGAGGCTGTAGAGAGTGGCTGGGTGAGTGAGGTGGCAGACTGGGACTGAGTCCTCACAGACAGTTGGAGGGCTTAAGCCTGGTGGACAGGGACTTGTCAAATGCAGCTGTTGTGGACCTGATTGATAGAGTTTGTATTCCAGTTAAAACCTGGAACGGCTCACACAGCGCCATGCAAAGGGGTGTGTCGCCTTTTTAAACAACAAAATTAACAACATAATAAGTAAATAGTAAATACCCATAAATAGTATAACCCATAAGCAGTATAATGCACTCTGACAAGGAAATATATACAAGCAAATGAAAGATTAATGTAGGTAAGAAAATGTAGGAGAATATTTAAGAATGATTTAAGTCTAAAATGTAAGTCTAATGTTCCGTTCGGTGTTTGCTCACCTTTTAACCAATTAATTTCCTGACATTTTGGATTGACTTGATCGTAGGTCTGAGCAGAAGTAAAAAAATAACATTTGGCTAAAGTCATATTCAACTTTCAATTTATTTTTCCATTTTACTCAAATGATTTTTCCAGGCCTCAACATTACACAATGTTTCTTATAAACCCATGAATTCATAGATTAGCCATTCTAAGCCATAATTACAAATATGTAAACTCATAAGATTCTTTAACATACATTCCACACACACCACAGTAATCAACAACTTATTACTATTACAAACAATGAAAAAAAATATTCTAAACAGATTTAAATGAAAATTACAGATACGTCAGCACTGTATTCAGATACATTATCTGTGGATCACAAAAAAAGCAACAAACATTGATATTGAAATATTACGTTTATTTAGTCATGATGACACAACATAACATGAGATATGAGACATGTAAGAACAAAGGGATAATCATCTATCATCCACCGATCACCTGACAGACTAGGTCACTTTGGCACACATTAGACCTGACTGACCCAAACAGTATTAACAGATCAATCCTTGATAAAGGAGCTGCCCTGGGCCTGCACTGAGACAGCTGGCCTGCTAGCCTACCTGTCTGTCTGAGGCAGGCCCCCTTCTGGAGAATACAAGGTTTGCACTGCTTTGCATGGAAAACCTAAAGGTGTACCTTTGGGTCACAGAGCATGACAATGAAATGAAAGCAAATGAAAGCATGAAATGAAAGCACAATGTGTTCTCCTATAAACTAAAATAAAAATCATGGTGGTACAGCAGAGGAAGCTGTAGCTTTTTTTACTGTAAATAATGAAAATGTTTTTTCAACTTTTCAATACTTCTGACATACACTTTTTTACAAAGTCACTTCTGATGCATTAAATGAATACATCTACGTATTTTTGTATGTTCTTTGTGAATATCAAACATAAGACCTTAGCTTTAATTGACTCTGCCAGTCTAATAAAACACATTATGATGTGTTTTTCATACAATACTGATTTTCTAATTGCGCACAGGCCTCCATATTACTTTAACAACAACAATTATACACACTGGGGTATGTGCAATACCTGCCTACTCTGATAATCCCAATGTTTATATTTATAATAAAGTGAAATACTGTATGATGTAACACAACCATTTATTATAAAAGTTTGAACAAGTAAAAATTAAGACAAGCAAACATTTTAATCAAATGTAAAAAGGCAAAGTGCAAGTACAAAGCTAAACTTTAATTAAAAATCTTTACAGAACATAACTTTGCCCTCAGCCAAAACAATTTACCTGGGAACAAATAATAAATTTATGACAACACTCATATGAGTGCAGCACTTTCATTGGCTGTTTAAGGGAGGCAGACATGTTAGGAGCTGAATGGGGTGGCTAGGCTGTACAAATGGGTCTATGACCAGAAGCCAAACTATAATTTCCCATGTTGCCACCTAGCCAGGGGGAGTCACATTGGATCTCATCATGCTATGGAATGCGTATGAATGTGAATTTCATTCTCACCATTATTTATGTGTTTAACAGCCAGCTGCAGATACAAATATCTTTTCATATCCTTTCTTGGGTTGAGGTAATTCAAGTTCCAAGTTATTCTCTTTGGATAATGAATAAATTCCATGTGGGTTTGACAACCGCAAACTCTTTGGTTACTTCCCCAAGCAAATAGCCATTAGACCATTTCATAGCACCAGCCAGAGTTAAATGAACACAAATGGGTTCATATGTAAAGTCATTCATAAAATGACTGGGGTCACATAACTGCCAAAGGAAAATGAATATCTGTTATATATTATGCCTTATTAATTTGTGAAATTAAAGGATTGATTCAAATCTGCTGTCTTCACATTCAGTAAAATATTCGTTATGCTTGTGTTCAAATTCTGTACATCACATGAAAGCACAATAACTGAACTGATTTTTTAAATTTCCTTAATTGAATTTTTTAAGCCCCTTAATTCACTGAAACAACATCAAGAGATCAAAAATGGTCCCTGAACATGATTGTTTGTACTATGTCTGTGTGGTCAGATAGCGCTTAGTGATTGCTACATTACACAGAAAGGCCTGACTAAACAACATCACCAGGGATCGCCTTGGGCGTATAAGGACGTGCTCAGATATCAGAAAAAGTCAGTTACTCTGAATGACAAGTTTTCCCCTGAAGACATCAGTCAGTTGTGGAGAACACAACTGAAAGAAATGTCTAGATATCGCCAGATGCACTTCCAATGAAATTGAGTTGGTCTTTGTTTTTCAATGTCTAAAGAGCCTGCAGTTATGTACTTGGCAAGGTGCAAGTCTTTTAAAAAGGCCAGACAAAAATCACTTACAGAAAATATCTAATGCTTTAGATGCATTTATTAAACCATTGCTGTTAAATTCACTAACATCCTGCTTACAAGTAAGAAACAGCTGCTTGTATATAAACATACATTCTAAGAAGTCAGATTGAGTTTGGTTTTCTATGTACCTGTTAATAAGCATGTTCTTTCAGTTCATTTTAAAGTTCAAAGTGACAGACTGGGGAAGATGTAAGGTCGTGTTTATTCCTTGTATAAAGATCTGTTTCGGATGATCTGATCACAAGTGGTCAGGTTGGAAAAATGTCAGCAACATGTTAGCACCTGTTAGCAACATCCACCTCAAATGATTTTCCTGTGATCATAAGTGATTTCTATCAGTCTGTGATTTTGTGACTACATGCATTAGCATACATACAGTACATCACAACATACATCATTATAAAGATTATTCTGAGATAATTACAGCACAAAAAAGCTTTACTGTATAATGTATAGAAAACAATCCTGGAGTATTTAGAGCAGAGTAGACTTTGCTATCACAATAAGCCATGGGAGCTAAACACTTCGTTTAGGACAATTCTGTTGTTCTTAAAACCAAAAATCTTGTCTACTTGAGTTTGAGTGGGACACAATGACAACCAAAGCCACCACAACTAAGCAAAAAACAAAACGCTGAAATAAAAATATTACAATATGCCTCACAAATGTTAACCATTAGTTAATGCAACGTGCAGCACAATAGTTGAGACAATGTATTCTTGCAGAACATCCTTTGTCAGTGTGTGATCTGTTGTCAATTAAACTGATATAAAATTAAAATAATGCTGGAACAAACATGCTCTGTGTGCATAAGCTGAAACTCCCTTAGACTGGATTAGTAAATAATTGGTAGGGTCAATGACTGGCCCTCAACCCCTGCGCTGATGACAACCTTTATGAACAACCTGAGGATGACTGTTTGTCTAGGCTTACCACAGATTTACAGTAACTCAATTCATTAAGGGCTGAAAAAA
>JBAJNP010007538.1:0-22339 GCA_036877545.1 Yasuhikotakia modesta | reverse complement strand
AACCCACAACCTTTGCGCTGCTCTATTGCTCTCCTAGAATTCAGGAGAAATAACAATAGAAACAACAGAATCAGTTGTTAAAATACAATATGGAGTTATAAAATAATATGTATGTGGGTAAACAGATAAGGAATGTTTGTTCATTTATATTAAAATCTTCAATGTTAACATTTGATTAGATTTAGCAAGCAACTTACAGTACATTCAAGCTGCACGTTTTATCAGTGTACTTCCTGAGAATCGAACCCACAACCTTTGCGCTGCTGTCACAATGCTCTTCCAGTTGAGCTGCAGGAACATAATTTACCATTAATAATCTTGTTGTTCTAGGAGAAATTATCGAGACATAAAAGAGATCTCAGCTGTGAATGTTCTCTCATGTCATTAGGGTTGAATGCATTTGTATAAATTCAAAAGACTCTTTAACAAATACTTACAATGTGGTGTGTTTAAAATACTGAATGAAAAATAATCATCATTTCTCTTCGTCCAGCACAGAAAGAGTTTCTCCACTGAGCTTGTCAAAATGCATGCTGGGATTGTCTTTTCTGCAAAGAATACATGCGATGCGGCCCAGAATTAGGCCAGAACAAGCAGAACAGAACAGGAACAGTCATTCTGTGTAGAAACTGGGTCATCACTGCCTTTCAGATCTTTGTGTTAGCTGTCCAGATCTTTGCACTTTATGCTAGCACCAACACAACACAGCCCCTCTCCTGTGAAGAGTTGTGCACAGCACAGCAAACAAGTTTTTTAAACAATGTTGGAAATGTCAGAACATCAATCGCAACAAGCAATAACAAATAAAAACGTGTTAAAATTTGTGTGGCTGTAACATTAAAGTCGTGGCTGTTGATAACTTTGTTTAAATTTATTAGTAGAAATATTTCAATTTAACCAAAAAGGAGATAAAATATTTGTTAGACATGTTAAACATTTTTAGCACCAAGATAAAAAAGCTCATTAATTTTTATCTCACCCCTATTGATAAATTGACCCGTTTCATCGTATTCTGCATCTATACATTTGGTGCAAATGTTTTTTGAGGTTGTATCATTCGTTCCAAGGAAGTTAGTTAGTTGTTCATGTTGCAGCAGATGTGTAATGCTCTGAAGTTTACATAAATATTAACCCTAGGCCATTACAACCACTGAAACTGATCATTGCTCTTGTCCAAATGGTACTTTTCCTAAGATATTTTTTGTGCCCACAGGACGTTTTCCTCCCTGGACCAAAAAAATATATCTCGGTATTGATCAGCCTGTGGGAGAGAAGTGAGATAGCACATACCTCAAAGCCAGAGCGATAAAAACCTGTCCGAGGAAAGTTAGGCTACACAGAGGAATCAATGTTGGCAAAGGTCACAGAAGGGCAATTGCTGTCATCTAGTGACTTATGTGTTTTAGATGCCGTTCAAGCTGGACTCTTGTGAGCTGTTAGATCAGGTTCAGCACGGATAGACTAATGACCACCAGAGAATTCACTGCATTGAGAACAGGGTAGAACATACAAGAACATAGTGAGAAGTTCCAGGGAGCAGGATGTTCCTGTTGAAATAAAGAATTAAAGGAACATGGTACCAAAAATGTAAATACTTTTATCATGTATTCAGTGTTTACTTTTCTTATTTGTGAAACACAAGAGGAGATGTTTCTCCAAAATGTTGCTGCTTGTTTTTTATACTATGGAAGCGGATGGGGACTGAGACGCAAGCATACTAAACTTTGTTTTGATATTCAATGGATGAGCAAATTATTATTTTTTTATTACTAACAAACAAGAGTAAGGTCATCTTCAAAGTTCATTCATATCACAGTATACACAAACAATGAAAACTAAAACAGGATATTGATACAAGCTGTAAATATTTAAACTTTTTTGTTATGACACAGGACAGCATAGGACATTAGCAAAAACAAACCAAATGCCTCACGATTATATGCAGGTAAAATGATTCTTTTTGTTTGAGCCAGTCAGCTGAGTGGACAAAGTGGAAAAATATTGTTATTCCAAAGCCACAGTAACTAGAAACAGAGTATGTACCACAGATCCCTGAGATATCCTCTCGCCACATCTTTGAAATACAAAGTTTAACTGGGTTTGCATTTCAGGGAACCAGTACGTTCAGTAATCTCACCACACAAAAGCAAACACTGGACGGAAATCTTCAGAGCTAAGATAAGATTACCTGAAGTTCATGTTCATTTCTGACCAAAACATTGTAGAATATTCCAGAATGTTTCTTGAATCAGGTTAGGAAATGAAGTCTAACATAGCAAGATAAATGTCTGAAACTACATCTCTGTTTATTTATTGTGGTGGTCGCCCATCCTTTTGTATCTGAAGACACTGGATTTGTTCCCAGCTAACCCTGATAAACCATCTGCAACCTTCCACAGTTAAAGGACACGTGAATAGATCATTTCTGAATGGAACATCTATCCAACACTGAATTATCACAAACAAATCTCTCCAAGGTGTTTTTACTTCAAAAAACCCAGCAGGAAGACATGATAAAGCTTCACACACAGAACCTGATAACATACAGGAACAGTAAAAACACTGAGAATTTTTCAGTGGGAAAGAAAATATTATTCATGGCATATACAGTGATTTAAAACAACTGCTCTGAAACCTTATGGATTTGAGCGCATTGGAAAAAAAACAGGCACAGCGGACAAACAGATCTCTAATCTCTGGCTTAACTTGGTCTGATTGGCAAGGCTTGACCTTGGTTTCGATTCAGAATTGGCTCGTCTCCCTTCACCGGTCGCACAAATCTTAATCATAAGTCATAAAAATAAGTTACAGTTGAGGTGTGAGGGATTCCAGTAGGAGAAGATGATGGAATTTAACCAAAAATGCGGCCAATTTTGTCAAGTGCTCTTAAACTGAATTAGAAATTTCATACATTATGCAGCAGGCAGACAAAGCAGTTTCTCTGGAGTACCCGTCTCAAGTATTGTGTGACACATTTGCAATGTCTGATATGTATTTATTGTGAAAACTCAAAGTTCTGAACAGTACTGGTTTAAAATTCTCTTCATGAAACCCAATGAAGATTACCTGAGGAAATCTATCAATCATATTGCCTTCTAATAATATTTCACTAAATTTATGAAAGAAATAATTTTCCTCACATTACAATGTCCTTTGGAGATATTGATATAATTTTTGGGTGCTTAATGTTTATATTTTGTGTATTTGTTATATTAAAAAAAACGAGTTATTCTGTCTTATTTAAGAGTCTTATTTTAGGTTTCGTGCATGCAGAAAGGTTTGCCTACCAAAGCAGATGCGATTTTCCTGGAAAAGAATGGTTTGCAATTCATCAAAGCTTTAAAAAGGTCACTTTAATGACGTAGGTAGTCATAGAAACCCATGAGTATTGTGAAAGGTTATGTATGTCTTGTAATTTTGAGGTCACCTGACTTGGGCTGACCTGACCACATTTCATTTCAGCTCTACAACGTAAAAACAAATCAATCCGACGTCGACTTGACAATGTCTAATACATGATTGCCATTTAAAGTGACTACAGAAAATAACATGCAAACATTTTACCTTTGATGTTTTAAGCACATTTTCAGTTAACATTTTAGGTTGTAAGAATGTATCTGTAACGTTTCCATTAAGTAACAAAATTTTTAAATGTTGCTTAAAAAGTTATTCACAACATTATTTTGGGTTATAATTACATTGTTTTTAAAAATTCGGTACCTTTCAAAACGTTTCACTAACTACATGAACAACGTTTTTAATAACTTTCAAAGAACTTTTAAAGAACTTTTAAAGAACTTTCAGAGAACGTAAGCCAATGTTCTGAGAATGTTCCCTGTTAGGTGGGTTTACACAAGTGCCTTGTGAAAATGCACTTGATTTGTTCATTTATATGCCTTCATTTACTAATTCTACCTGTATGTTATAGTAAATCAATTTATGTGAGAGTTTCCATCAGGATGACTGTTGAAACTTGCCGGAATGATGAAAACTGTGCGCAATGCCCATGTTGAATTCCAGGTCCTGGACACAAAGTGTTGTTTGAAGCCATCTGGCTATCACCCCGTCACCTACAATTCATTACTGAGAATTCAGTTTTCAGAACCTCTGTGTCCAGCTTACAATGAAACCAGCCAAATCCTTCTTACTACTGAAAATAAAACACAGTTATTACTCAGGAGATGGTTAGTTCAAGGAATAAAGTTTGCTTATTTTCATTCCTCCTGCGCTCAAGGGCCACTCTGGGATTTGATCAACATTTCAGAGAAATTCACCCTCTCTCCACTCCATCCTTTTCCGGAGAGATGTGAGCGCTCATCCTTCATGGTAACAATCAGAGCTGCTAAGGGTCTCATTAGGCATCACCGTCTCTGAAACACATAGTCAGAATTTCAGCGCATGAGGATAGTTTCACTTTAAAAGATGTTCTCAAAGTTTCCTTATTTACAGGAGGAGAGATCACACATCATAAACACACACAGCTTATTTACTCCATCAACTGCACAATTATTTTCTCTTTGAGCTGTTTTTGAGGTGTAAGAATGAAATAGCTAAATATAGTTAAATATCGTTTTATGATCGCTGTCAAAGAGGTAGCTAAAAATAATGCCAGGATAAAAAGAATCTTTTTTCTAGTGACTGTACTGTCAGGACTAAAGCTGACGGATTGTGCATGAGAACTTTCTACAAATATAACAAAGCTAGCTAACCCTTACAGATTAGCAATGATGTTTTTATATTCTAGACATCTGAGAAATAGCTAACCATAGCTTTACCATTTACATTTATTGTAAATGACACCGTATTCACAAAACATTTTTAGCTGTTTAACATTGAGCTATTATTGCCTATGCATAGCAATTGGTTATCAAAAAGTTACCAAAATGAGAAGCTTTGTAATTTTTTAACCATATAAGCATTGATTTTTCAAATGATACAAAAGTAAATCTACACTAGTTTGAACTAGTTTGAATGCAGATAGTATGTATGCATTGACTCTCACTCTGAGTGCATCAGAACAAACCACCAGTGGCCATGTTTTTGCTACCATCCTCACGATCATATCTGACCTCTGCCACAGAAGTCATTTGCATCATTAAACAGGCTGTAAGTTCAAAGCACTTTCAGAATATCAAGTAAACTGCTGGGACTTTTTACCTCAACACTGTATTAATAAAAAGCATTTTTACATCCCACCTGACTGCATCCCACCAAACACAAATTCACTTCTGCAGTTGCAAATCCCAGCATAGAGGCATCACACACTCCAGAGCCTCTTCATGCAAACACTTGTAATTTAAGAGCACTTTTCACTTCCTGTCAGCTTTAAAAGGAGAGTTTCTCCCAGTCAATTTTGAAATCCTACCTGTGTTATTTTACACTCGAGTGAGCTCAGACCATCTCAGGGACATTTAGAAGAGGCCCGAGTTTTACACAACAGAAGTTCAAACGAGAGAAAAATGAAGGGAAAAGGCTACAGGAGATGTTAGTTGAAATTAGTTGACCTTTACTAATGCGTCTCGCACTAAATACATTTTTATAAACCCATCAAACTATTCTAATGTCTCATTAGAATAGGAGAACTGAATACAGCTCTCTCTTCACAGATAAAAAAAATGCTAAAATTGTATGATTTCCTCAATGAATGGCGCTTTTACTGAACAATATGTCTTGTGTGTCTAGACCGGACACGGTTTTGTTGGTTTTATAGAGCGTTGAGGGAATAAGGCCCGTGACTCTACTGCATATTAGATATTAGACTCCTACTTTTTTCCTCCCATCTGCAGAAATAAATCTGGATTAGGGACTTTTCAGAGGAGAAACCAAAATCAGCCGCTCGTTGATATGAAAAGATGATCATTATCATTTGTGCAAATGATTTAACTCACTGCGAAAATAAGAAACAATATAACAGTAATTAATTTGATTATATAAACATAAATGTCAGCCTTAAACTGTATAAATCAATTAACCGTGTCAATTACAAGATGAGCTGTTGGTACAAGATACGTGTATAATTATATACAATTATGTACACATCCACTAAACCACATCAACAGAAAAAATGTTTAAAACTCAAGTTTAAATCTTTTAAACTTGAGTTTTCATTCCAAAAAAAATCACATTTATTGGATCAAAATATGTTTTAATTGGTTAAACCGATGATGTTAAAACTCACATCGTGTTGCTTACAATCAGCTGGAAAAACCAAATATGTTTAAATCATATTTGGTTTGTTTAAATCACCAATACACTCACAGACAAGGATCTGTTAAGCTATTAGCTCTGAAGCTAATAGAGTCAGGCAGCCGTCCAACTTAAACCAAGTTATTCAGCGACCTCTTCACTGCCCTTTAGCTTAACTGCACATATCCGATTGTTTGGTGTGCTAGTTTTGAGTCTGTAGATCAGTATTGAACGTTCCCTCATTGTTATCATCAGAGTCCATTGATCCTTTCCAAGGTCAGTCAATAATTTCTACCACAATAACATTTTACAGTTGCTTGCAAATTTGAATTGTAATGGAACGCAGATGCTAGTTCTAAATTGCTTTTTTTTTACTTTTGGACAAAATTTTTACCTGAACATATCAAATGCACCGTTACAATCTTAAGCCATTGGTTTTTTTCGACCAAACTCTATTGACTTTACAGATCAATAACATACAATAATGTCATACTGATAGATTTGATTTCCTACTCAGATATCTTGGCTATGAAAATATTGCTTTACACACCAGCTGTTACATCAAAACAAAATAAATAGGTTTTAATCTCCGGTTTGGATATTGGGTTGCGGTATGCACCAATAACAACACTCTTCAAATTGGAAACCCACATCAGTAGATAATACAAGCCATCGGAGCATTGCCCAGTTTTTATCATCCGCCATTATGCAAACGAACAAGCAAGATATATTTGCTTCACACTTAATTCTCAAGAAAACGTATAAAAGTGACTAAAATGCAAATAAGATGCCATCATTCCGGTCCGCGTGTGGCAAAGCTAAAATCTCTGCACGCATGACTGACACCAGTGTTAAGTAGCTTATAGCAGCAGTACTTTAGGAGAAATGGCCCATTGCACATGCAAAATTGCAATATGCTGTAAAAAAAAGAATCTATTTGTTTTCCAGGCATGAATTTGATGTAGTCTGCTATCTTTACAACCCTTAACAGGTGGCTCTGCGTCTAAGAAAATGCTCCCTGAACGTAAATGCACAGTTAAAGTGGGCCGCTGTGAGTGGCCACATCTGTCTGTGTGTGTTTGGATTCTGCTCATGTTTGCCATTAGGCTGTGAGACCTTTCTGAGTGACCTGTGAAAAAGCACCTGCCGCATTTGGAGAAGAGAGTGTACTGCTGTGATATCTGAGGACAGGCTCGGTAATGACAGCACCTGTTCAACACACACACACATGCACACACATGCCCACACACAGACACATGCACAAAAACATGTGCACACACACACAAACACATGCACACACACACACACACACACACACACACAAAAACATGCACACAAACACAAGCACACAAAAACAAACATGCACACAAACACATGCACACACACACACACACACACACACATATGCACACAAACACATGCACACACACGCTCGCACACACACAGACACAGACTGGGGCTTAGATGAATGTTTTTTGCAAACATGCACACATGCATCAGGACATGACATCAGATGTCCTCAGATACCCTTGCAACTGGAGGCTGAGGCATTTTGCATGATCTATTTATGTATTTGTGTGAAAAGTAAACAGACTATGTATTTCCAACATGGCAGTGGTGAACGCACAGAGCGTGCTGACGCTAAACTTCTCGTTTCTATATGAAACGGCTGACAGTTTTGTATTTATAAGCTCTATAAATACACTTTTGTTATAGTGCCATTGTATAATTAGTGGCAAGAGGCCTTTGGCTAACAGCATCTACAAATAACAAGTACACCATAGTGAATTTTAATGAGAAATTAATGAGAAACATCTTTAAGTCTTTACTGTAATTGCAACCCTGGTAATTTAGTCTTCTAAAATAAACCATACAGTACTGATCTTTGACTACAGTAGCTTGTTTATGAGCAGTATTTGAAAACACACCGTAGGATACAGATTCTTGCTCAATAATTCAAGTTTTAATCTCTTTACGTAACACCAGCCGAATTGTGGAAATCCTGACACACATCGGAATGACATCAGGAATGTTTTTATGTCACTATGATGTCATCTGACAGAGGTTATGGAAGCAGTGCACTACGGTTGATGGGTAATATATTTGGTCCTTGCAGCAACTCTATCTTTAGGTATAGAGGGTTTAAGGTAAGAACACAGTAAGAAAATACACTGCTGTGAAGTAAAAGCAATGGACAGAGAACAAATATTATTATGTGGCTTTCTGGAATACTTGATTCTGATTGGTCAGTTGCAACACTCCAAGGTCAGTTACTCACCAATAACTAATAGCGCTCATTCTGATATTGCGAATCATATTGACTGGTACTACTTTTATGTTTAATTTATCACTCCGGTCTGTTGGTTTGAACTTTTTACAAATGAGGTAATAACATTTCAAGCCAATATCTAGTGTCCAGTTATTTACTCATGTGGAAAGCAGCCGTCTACTACACAGGATGCTGTACATTTGTATATCCATTATTGCTTTTTATAGAACCCATATTTCATTGTAGGGGAAAAATGGACTTTGTCCTCAGACAGTTCAAGAGAACATGACATATTGTCAATACAGAATGTGTCTAAGACAGTTATGAAGTGTTTTTTCGATGTACCTCAAGTTTTTGGATCCCAGCAACATTGTGTATCTTAAAATACCATTTTTCAAATTGCACTGAACCCATATAATGTAAACGGCGGGTATCGCAAAACATGTGTTACCGGTTACATCCAGCTGCTGTGGTGAATCTTTGCTGTGAAGAATGAATTATTCCACATATAATTCAGTTTGACAGAGCTGGACACTCTGTATGAGGTAATGCTACACCATCTGAGATTCAAGTCAAATGAGGGCTGAGGTGAACTGATATCTGAGTGAATAATTTCATAGCGGGTTTGATCTGATTGTCTAATCTGTATGGAAATCAGTTTGCTAATGAGTTGCAGGTAAAAGTCTTTCATTTACAGAGCTAGAAAAACTTGAACAACTTTGGGTTTGGACTGAAAATGTCTCAGAAAATATCTCTACGACTCTAATAACCGGGTTCTAAATTGGCTGTGGTAACGTTTCAGACTGTCCCGTGTGTCAAATGTAATAACCTTTCCTATGAGATAAATATTTGTGGACAATTTTTATAATGATTAGAAAAAGCAATTAAAGAAACAAAAATAAAACCCAACACAATAAAATGGTTTATAACGTTTGACCAACAGGCACCGCTGTCACCAACATTTTATGACGCTGTCAGGATGTTAGACTAAAAGATAAGAATTGCTAAATTAATGCTTGCGATGAAAAATTGGGTTTACAATTTAAGCAACATCACAAGACTGTTGAACTCAAAATTAGAAAGGCTGTACATTGGCACATTTGACAGTTCACAGTTTTCTGTCTAAGCAACATATTTTAACCTACAAATCCATGAACTGGATTTAACCTACATGGATCCATGAATCCATGAGACAGAAAGCGGAGTGATACAAACAGTGAAGCATCCCAGTGTTGTAATGCTAATTATCAGAACACCACTTGTCCAATCAGATTAGAGGACCGGAACGAACTGTATAAATGTAATTATTAAACCTCTGAATAAAGTCAGCCATGCACAGTAATTGTCTGACACACTATTATCAGTTTTACATTGTTACCTGTAATTGATAAAGTAATTATTGTCCGAATGGTGTATAAGCACAGAAAGGTTATGTAATCGATAGCTAGCATCTAACAGCAGAAAAAATTACATGCACAAAAGTAAATCCGTTGTTTGAATGTTGTGTGATATTTTTTTTGCTATATATATGCTTCAATGATTTTCTATATAAATGCAAATAGTGACATATTTAAAGACAAGGTAAAACATATTTCCTGTCTCTATTCTGTGCTATCATCTACCAGAACCCTTTTAAATCTATACTAAACATGCCTTGGAACTTATAAAAATAGCACAACCAAAAATGAAACTTCTGTGGTTATTTACCCACCATTATGCGGTTCCGATTCTGTCTGACTCTTTAATCTGTAAAACACAAAAGATGAATTATTGAAGAATATTGAGCCAATCTTTTCCACATAATGAAAGCAAATGGAGACTGAGGCTGTCAAACTCTGAAAGGTAAAATAATAAAAAAAACAATGAAGTTTCATTTCACAAGCTGTTTTTATAAGTTGTTCTAGAGTCCAATGTTGTGTATCTGATACAAAAACTAATATATATATTTTTTTAAATCAGACTTAAGCAAAAAAAAAATACATATTGTTTCTTTTTAATGAATGATTTCTCACAAAACCATCAAGGGCAGCAGGTACAAAATGACAAACAGTATAAAAGCAAGCAAATGATAACAGACTTTCTTTACAATGAACCATTTCTATTGGTTTAACTATTTAATGTGGGTATAAGAAACGCTTACCATTGTAAAAGTCTCCAAGTATCTCAGGTGCCATAGAGATTTTGTTTAACCTTCAACACATAAATAACAGAGGCACTTGTAAACAGAGGGACGGCAGGAAAACAAAAGCAGTGGCAGTGAAACGATATTTAAGATTTTATTACATTTCAGTGTAAAGCGCAGATAAAAACCTCGTCTCATCTCAATTGTCTCCTTTGTCCTTCCCCGAGTTTGAGCTCCAGTGCAGCTGCAGTGAGCTCATCTGCCACTGAGGGACAGTGAGGCAGGAAGGTGCAGATAATTGGGTCTGTGAGGTACAAGCCTCTGGAGATTAGATTCTCTCTTTAGCGTTTCATAGATAGTGTTGTGTTATAACCCTGGGCAGGACGTGACACTCAAAGAGACGCCGGTTCCATAAACAAGAGATGCTGAACTTTCTGTTCGGTGTGTTTTAGTTTAGCGTTGGTTCTGTTCTTTTGTACACAGTTACATTGAGGAAATCAATGTTCTTCAGCGTGTGGTTAGTACAGGTAAACAGTAAACTACACCTCAGACTCCTGTGAAGAGTTTTCCCTCATTTTTATCATTAGTTCCGTACACAATGTTGTTTTATGTACCTTATGTTTTGTATTTTGCTTTGTTGATATTGCTTGCATCAGTTATTAATCATGTCATCTCATCTAACTCAATGGTGTTTATCTTTGCATGTGTGACACTCTGTACTGTATATATTATATACAATTAGCTGTTCAAGAAAATAACTAATCTTCATCAGGAAGGGTATTACAAAGCATGTTTAAATGAATAAAATACAGATTATAAACTGAACATAATGCCTGAAATATAATATTCCAACAGACGTTTTTTTTACAGTACATTTAACAGGATTCACTTACACCCTCATACTCCACATGAAACAAGTTCAGTTGTTATCCTTTTCAAACAAGAACATTAATGAGAAATTTGCTTTTAAAGTCCTCAGTGCAGAACTGTAACGCAGACACACAGACAGCCATTGAATCAGAGGCAGTCTGTGTTGAGTTTACTGTACATTGAAGCTGTGGCTTTCATCTCTATAGCCGAAGCATTTGTTCCCAGCTGAACTCAAGAACATAAGCTTTGTTTTCTCAAGGCATTCACTGGCTGGTACAGTGGGGCTACAGAGATTACATGACAACCCAAAAAACACGTCACATCATCTGAATACTCACACAAACGTGTTTCTTGTGGCTTAGTAACCCTCCTGGTATTTAACTGCAACAAACAATGCGCTTTCTGAATCAATCTGACGTTGACACAGTTTATCATCATTTGCACATTCAACAAAACGTTATTCAGGAATGAATCTTGCAAATTGTCCCTTAAAATAAAGTGTTACATGTACTGGTGAGAAATCTGTCAGCTAAAATCACACCCTCACTGTAATGGCACAACACCTTCTACTGTGGATTCTTGCTGCCATCTAGTGTTCATAGTTCAAATTGTACAATTTGTTATTGAACCATTTAAAATAAAATACAAAGCAAATAGAGAATTAAATATAAAGTAGTTTAGTAGTATAATCATTGATCCCTGTGAGAGATTTAATTTGAGAGTGCAATTTTAATATTACTTCATAAAATATTTCAATATTTCATGTTTTATAGCACATCTTTTTTTTACACATGCCTGTTCTAATGCAAATACACTTCACATCAAAGCTTCCCCAACAACAAACATCTGTTAATTGTTTGCAGAGACCTGCTGTAATATTTCCTCTCAATGCGGGTGTTTGACACGCAAGTAACAACACTGTCAGAACGTCAGGAAACTGGTGATGGATTTTACCCTCATACTGAAGCATATGGTTTGACTTCATCTGTTATCAGGAGAAACGTGACAGTAACACACAGTTCTGCTGCGGTCTGTGGATAAACATAATGACTAAAATCAAAGTGGTGTAAATGCATGCAAATTGGAGATTTGGTATTCATCTGAGCCATGTTTCACTGGAGAGGCAACAGGATTGTCTACACCAAGAATCTTGTGTAAGAATTAACGTTTAAAGGGTCATATATATATATTTATTGTTTAAACTACAGTTAATTCCGGGCAGCTGTATAGGACAGTATTGCTACAGTACTGTACCTTTAGAATATGCTATATGTTAAATGTTGTCTCATAAAGATTTAGGAATAATCTTTTGTTGTGGCTTTCCAAAATATGTTTAGGACGGGGAGGGAAGTTTTACTTTTAAAGATGTAATTTATGTTTATGAGGTTTCCATTTTTTCATAAAATGACCTTTTAAAAGGTGACGTAACATTTAGCATCACCAGCATCATCAAACCAAATTACAAAAATGGCTGTTTTCAAACAGATTTCCTGAACGTTCTGTCTGTCTTTCATTGATTGGTCAAAGACAAATAGCCCCACCCCAAACTCATGGCTATTGGCTGAGTCAATGTTGCTATGTCAGACTGCTCATGCTCAAACATACAGAGTTATGTTCTGAGAGCACCACAGACACACAGCGTTATTTACGTGCATCTTATCATAAATGTCAATATCTGTAAATTATTTTAGCAATAATGTTTAGTTCTTTTTCATGGCTCAGCCGTGGTCAGTTTCATTACAGGTGTTTAGTCATAAAAGCATAACGGTAATATTCTAAAATCCTTCTAGACTGAATTATATCTAAAACAGCAAAAAATAAAGTAAAAAAAAAAGATAGACAGATACTGATACTAAAAGATACTAATAATACATACACAGTCTTCTAACAGACAGTCCAAGGTTAGACATCTATAATTATATACCCTTGTAATGATTTTAAAATGCAAGACGTTTATTTTACAGTAAGATTATTTTGATCCACACAAATAAACCTTTACAGCACTTTTAATTTCCTTAGCTGTAGCTCTGAGATCCCCAGAGTCTTCAGAACAGACATAACAAGTTGCAAGAAAAGATATAATAAACATGACACGCTTGCTCTGCATAAATCTCAAGACACTGAATCATTTGGGTGTTTCAAATCTGTGATAACTGTTAAATGTGCAATTACTCTTATCTTTTCAATAATATTTACCTATGTGCATGCATGTATATATATTTATATATATGTGTGTGTGTGTATTGTTGTGACTTTTCAAATCCAGATGCATACATTTGTTTCTATATCATGCAAAGTTTACTTGTGAATACTTTATCACTGCATGCATAATAAATACTATATATAAAGTTATTTACTTGTCAGTGGCAGACATCAACACCTCAAATGCACCGATGCTCTTTTCTGAGGATTTAGACAGCTCACTTTTCTTTTCAAAGCAGGTTCTTTACTCAGTATTAAAAGTGGCAATACCCGGTGGATTCATGAGAAGAACGTTTCTTCAGAAGAACATCTGACTGCTGCTTCCCAATGAAAAGCATCTTCTAACAACCTGACAAAACTCTCTGACACTCCAGCAGAACAATTTCCAGTGGATTGCTTTGTTATTTCTTGTTATCATTGTGTGTGTGTGTGTGTGTGTGTGTGTGATATATAGAAAGCCCTGTTTGCTGCCAGAAACTCTAAATCTCACACTGTTTCTACTGATAATCCCAAAAGAACAATTAGCGTTCAGTAAAAGTGACTAAACAGTTGCATTAGTTCTGTGCAATAATTATGACTGAAAATCTCCGTGGCTCTTAATATTAACATGTTATATATCTATTGCATATTTATACTTTGTCTTTCTGTAACAATGCACAATAATCTGCAGTTATAACATCAACAGTTATCCACACAACTATTTATGTTATTTGTATTACAGTTATATTATATTATAAATGTGCTTTTCAATCTCAGGCATAAACTTTATCAGTTATAACTTACTTACACAATTGCAAAAAAAAGTTAGGCTTTAAAAAAAAGTCAGCTTTCAGTTTTGCAACTCTTAATATTTCGTTACACAATTGGTAAAAGCATCTTTTTTGAGCTGTATGTTGTAGTAACTGTATGTGGGCTGTTTAAATCAGTGCATTCAGACGCTTATTAGCTGAAAAGAGAAGAGCAGAGGCTGTTCTCAGTCAGTTCCCGCCTCCATATGTCTGAGCTGTGTGTGTGATTGACAGGACACACCCACACAGCCAATGAGGGCTTGAGAAGTTTCACACACCGGCTCTGATATACAGACTGTTTCTCACTTTATAAAGAAGAGGAGCGCGGCCTCCGCCGCTTGTGTGCAAATGAATGCACTTTATATAATGATATTTGCATTTATATGCTGACTGGCATAATGCCATTTTAACATTTTTGAAAGTAAACTTTTTAAACTTAAACTTACTGTATACTAACATGATAAAAGGTGATTATAGCATGGTTTTGTATAGTACATATGTGTGTGTATATGTGTCAATACAGTTGACAGTATCAGTATATTTTATTTATAGGGTTACATTAATATATTGACAATAATTGACAGGAATGTTCACTGCTATCCCATATTTTATAATAAGAACAACATATCAACAGGTATCATATAGAACAATTGTTGGAACTAAAGTTGTAACTATTTATACATTTTTTATAGCTGATGTTTTACCAGTTCTTGATCTCAGAAGCATTAAATGGACGACTGCCAATTATATGAATTATGAACAGATCACTTTATTTTATGTTATTGTTAGTGTCAATGCACGTTCTGCACATCAGGTTACAATCTTTGGGAGCTGTAATACCTCTTCTACCCAGCAGATGGAAGCATCACACAAGCACAGAAACAGGAGTTTGTCAAAGCTCTGGAGAAACTCTTTTCCACAGACATCATTTCAGATACACGTATAGAAGACATTAACATCACCCATGCCAAGAGCAACAAATATACTGTGTTAGTCGTCTATTTATAAACCAATACAAAACTTACATTTGTTAACTACTTAATGCAAAGACGCCCACATGCAAAGACAATAACAAATACTTTAACTGCATTCTAAAAGCCTTAAGTAATGGCAATTTCAACATATACGCTTTATATCTAAAATTAACAGCAGTTAATGCATTATAAATGAACATGAATTAACAATGAACTATGTATTCATTATTGCCATAAAACTAGACTCATAAATGCTGTAAAGATTCTATATACCTGCTGCATTAAGTAATGCTAATGTATTCAACCCTAAACGTCAAAGATATATGATGAGAAAATGATCTACATTTGAAATAAACCATAGCGTGTTATTTACTGCATACAGCGCTGCACTTCTGCAGAGACTACAGATGACTTATTGCGTTTGTGAAATGTTTCTGTGCGAGGCAAACCGAGCACACACACGCTAGCCTGAAGAAACCATTACCAGAGAGTTACTTAGCATCTTATTTTCATTTAGAGACTTCTTGCATAAAGAAACATTTATACACACAAACATGTAAACAACGTGTTTCTTTCAAAGGAGAACACAGAAGAACACTGTAACACACAATGGCAGGATATCTGTTGTGATCTAAATGTCAGAAGATGTTGAATCAACAACGTGACTGTGATTCAGAACAGACGATCAAATCAACCGGCGTGCTGGATTTTGCCTCTGGATATCAGCTCTCATGAGTTTACTTCTGCTCTAAAATACCTGCCTGTAATTTTTAAATGAACCCAAAGACCTTCACTGTCTACTCTGTGTTTGATTTGAACTGGAACCGGTGAAAATGGGAGAACTTCAAAAACAGGATCTAGACACCCTTGGAGTTCTAACCCTGGTTCTAGAAGGTTCTCAGCAGTACACATTTTGGATGTCTTTCTAATCAAACACACGTTGTTGACCTTAATAATACAGTTTATTGGTCAACTGGTAGAGCATTGTGTTAGCTGTGCAAAGGTTGTGGGTTCGATCCCAGGGAACACAATTTCTGATTAAAAAAAAAAGCATGCATTGAACTCACTGTAAGTTGCTTTGAAAAAGTGTCTGCCGAATGAATAAAATGTAAAAAATGTAAGAAAAGCAGAACCACTAACACACAGTATGAGGATATAATTTGTATGTGTCAGAATGAAGAGTTTGTTTTGCAAAACATAACCAGCTGACTTTGAAATTATGTTGCTTATTGCGCCACTATTTCACCCACTAATATATCAACATGAAACATTGATTTGTGTAAATGATTGTTTTAGTCTTTTCCCTAAAGTTGACCTTTTCTCTAATGTCCTGTGGGGTTTAGATGTAGAAAAATGTCTGTTTGATGAGCAGCTGCTGAATAGATTGATAGACAGACAGACAGGCATCGTATTTATTGATCCCTGAGGGGAATGCAGGTATGAAATGATGAAAGGCAATTCACATTTCAGAATCCGTTCATGCAGAAATCCAGATCAATTAAAAAAGGCTTAATAAATTTCTTTCATAACCGTATGGCCAATTCCAAATATCTAGTCGCTCCAGGCTATGTTTTAGGATTAACACTGTGAATCAAAGATCTGCGCATCTCGTATACAAACTGCATGGCTGGTTTCAGATCTCGATTCAAACCAGCCGAATGAAGAATACAGGGAATCATAGAGAATCTGTGAGTATGTCTGCGATGAAGATAAAATAACTTTGCATATTGTCCACTCAGCACAAGCTGGATCAGAATCATCAAAAAATCAGTAGAAGCTGAGGAACAACTCAGATGTTCAAAGGTGATGGACGTTCCCTCATGTCGTGTTCCTCAAAACATCAAAGGAAAACATAATATTTGTGATGCGGCAACTTTGCACTGAGCATCTTGGACAGAACACAGCGCAACAGCTTGCCAATAACTACATAAACCAGTTTGAATAGGGCTGGGTATTCACACTCATCTCCCTACTCAATTTGATTATAATTTGATTTGATTTAGAATCTATATTAATTGATTTGGGAATTTTTCAGTTACAGTGTCAATGGGACTGTTTCAATTAAACTGAATTGGTTGATACTATAGCTGTGGCGCATAATGTGCATTTTTACTGCAACTGGTTGTGTGTTCACATTACCAAACGGCTCCGGATTTGGAATAAGGATGCATAATAAAAAACTACCAGCAACTCCTTTAGGCCAAACGGATAAATTATTAAATGAATTTACACATTAAAAGTGTCCTGAGTTCACATTCTGGAGTATTATTGCATTGCATCAAAATTATTATTTTTAATACCTTAATATTTAACAATATTCAAGTATTTTCTTTAAATAGTTTTTTTAGAAAGCTGAAAAACCATTTTAAAAAATGACCGTATAATTCAAACCCAGACAGATTTATGCAACGGTTACTGTATGTTTAATATTAGCATGGAAAACGGCTATAATAGAGTCTATAAAGGATCCGGCCGCCTGTGCAACACTTTTTAAGAGTCTCATCAGCACAGCCACAAAGTCCCATCTATAAACTGTCACAGCACACTGAGTAGATGGAGAAACATCTAAGATAACTCTTTAGCTGATAATGCGAGCGTCCAATGGCCAGACAGCACTAGCCCAAGGTCCATTGCTGCAGTTATTGCATCAAATGGCAGAAGCATTCAGAATGTTCTAATGCAACAATGACGGATAACTACTGCAATATCAGCGAGCGGAGCCGAATGAATACATCGCAGTATATTCAGGGCATGATCCCGGACTCTAGTAGTATTCAAGACACAGAAAGCGCAGCGAGTCTGACTTGAAAAATGCCAGGCAGCGGTACGTGTTTGATGAGCACACCGCACGCTTCATTACCTACATGATATAAACCCCTCAGCTGATAAACATACCTCTTAACAGTGCTGTTCAACATTGACAAATTAACAGATTTGAGATGCGGAAAATGCGTGCCTGAATCTTGCAGCATGCATATGATTAACTGCATGGCCAGTTTTAACATGCAGGGAAGCTGACATTTCAGGGCTATTGTAGATGTTACTTGTTCCATCCTGCAATTGAGTTGTAATAATGTACAAGCAATAGCAGCGCACGGCCCATCTTTACAAAGGCAGGCTATACTTACAGCAACAGCGCAATCTTTGAGCGCCTGAGCAACATGGTCATTTACATATTCTCAGGTGAAGCCTGGCTACATATTAATGTGTTTTAAAAACCTGAGAATACCTGTAACATAAGCTAAACTTGTAAATATGGCTTTTTTTTGTCAAATAAGTACACAACTTGTCCCCCTGATGACACACTTTAATCACATATGCTGAAAATACATAAGCTCCTCACCGGTGACAACATACAGGAAACAGTGATGGCTGTGTAACAATGAGCTAAACAGAGGTTAGGCACTCACAATACTGTCCCACAGGAACACGCCCCCTCAGATGTACTGAGTGGCAAAACATTGTGCAACATGGCCGTTTAAGTAGCTGATACTGCAGAAACTGAAGTAAAACAAACAATTATCTGTCTAAATTAAAAGCAGTAGGATTTTACTGGTTTTAACTTTATAAATGTGTATAAGTTTATTTTGTATAAACATTCTAAGCGTTAAAATACAGCTAGTTTTAAAATAATTTGGGTTTTGTCTTGCTGGCTAACTCTAACAATTCCCATAGAACACAATAATATTTTAATTTTTAATAAACTAAGAGTAACGCTATTGCTATTGCTAACAGTTAACTAGACACAAATAGACACTGTGATGTCATTTAAAACAGACCTGTGACGGGTTTCCCACAACAATCAAGACACAATTACCTCAAAACGCTTGGAGGAAGTTCTCTCAAGTTATTATTGAGGCTGCGAGGGCGGAGACACGCCATAGTTTCGGTGCAGTAATGGGGCGGAAATGAATCCTAAGACAGACCCGACTGCTTGGAGGGGTCAGCAGGTGTTGGAGGACAGCATCATGGCTGGGCAGAACAGGTGGTGGGTCTGCGTAGGTGGAATCCAATTTGGCACAGAGACCTGGAGCAGAGATTAAAGGGTGAAAGCGAGAGGACAGTCAGCTTGACAGCGAGGACTGTTCCGCATGGGTCACAGCTAAACTTGAGATGAGAGAGGAGGAATGCAGAGAATCAAAAGCCTTTGGCAAATGTTGTCTCCCGGTTCGCTCATATGCGCAGTTAGAGTCGAGCCACGGTGGGTTTGTACACAAGCATCAGTCTTCAGCCATCTGTCCATATGCATGCATGCATGCTACAACATATAATTGAATATTTGAAGGATTTACATCCTGTAATAAATACACATTGTGCGTCACCTGTCTCCAAGGCCAACTGTGGTCAGATTAACCTGTATGTGCTAAATACACACCATATGCTAAAGCTGAGATACAATCGTATTACTGTAAGATCACAACACTCAAATTTGTAGTTTATGTCTGACTAAAATCTAACTTTTACAATTAAATGTACAGTCTTACAATCTCTAAACAGCATTTGTTGTTTCTTAAAAATAATTTTTTTACATAATTTCCGTCTGTCAAAGAATTTAAAATAACAAACAGAGCATAACAAACAATTGGCGATCAAAATGAGATTTAGTGAAATCTTGAACATATTTCTGAAGGCTTAGCGTTGAGTGGCAAGGTAAGGGGCATCTCATCTCATGCCCCCCCCTCGCCCATCCACCCCCCGCCAACATTCCTTATTTTTACAGTCTGAGTGACAAGATTCACCTTGCCAAAGGATGAGTGCTAAACTTCACAAAACAGCTGTCACAGGAGCTGAAATTTTCACATCTGAAAAATTCACCAATACATTTTTTTTGGTAGCAAAGATTTCTCAGACTGGAAACAACTTCACTGCACTTTTCACCTTTTGTGAAATTTCTTCCGATAACGTGGAGGATTTTTTAATTCCTAATCATCTCATTATTTTTGTTAAGATACAAACAGCAGTTTGAGTGTGCAAACATAATGACTAGCTTCAAAGCAGTCTCATTTGTTTAGAGCTATTATAAATAGATTTTATGTAATATGCTAAAGCCTGGCAGTAGCATTTAAGAGTTCACAGAGATTGATGTATTTTTTGTATTGTATTAAACCACTAAATGTACAATCTTTTACAGAGACATAGTTGCATTTAAATAGATGCATTTTACTGCAGCTCTCTGTTAGAAAACCAGGGACTGATGGAGTTTCTGTTCTGTAGCATTTTAAATACGTAACGCAACATTCATTTGTTTGCACCCTCTGGGAAAAACGGCCTGTCTTTTACAGGTCTATTTTACTTGACTGTTATTGGTTACAGCTCCAGAATGGTTCGCGTGTCGGTGTTACATGGTGCTGTGCTGTCCGGTTCTAATAACAAATAATGAGTTGCATCAAAGTACTGCAGGTCTCCTCAACCCATGACACTCAGAGAACCGGCACACAGCAAGAAGTATAAACACGAACACCCACAACACTTCCTCATTTCTAGGTAAGAGTAATCTCTTACGTCCTGCTTTGATTGATCATTCACTGCTGCCTTTTCTGTGCAGCAGAAATATATCAAATGAATGCTTGGCGAGCTATTATTCCACTTTATCTTAATATGGACTCCCGGCCTATCATAATTCATACTCAGGCCTAGTTCACAATGCTACTTCGAATAGAAGCGCTGACAACTTCTCTCCGTGTGATAAATGTCCGCATAAACCCCAAGATGTTTTTTTTAAGATTGGCGAAAATGTTGTACGATGTTTAGAAAAGGATTTAATGCAGCATGTTTGGTTTCCCTCAGCTGCTCGTTGTGAGGAAAAGGTTGAAAAATAATTAAATTAAATTGGTCTAATTTGGTCAAAAACTCAAGCCATTGGTTAAGGCAATAACGTGTGAATTAGCTTAAGAAGACATCTTTGTCTTTGCATTTTGAACTGGGAATGTCTCTTCACAGGAAAAAATGACACATTTCACCTTCAAAAAGTTCAAATTCAAAGTGTTATAAGGAGAGTACACTGTGTGTGATAAGAAAATAATAAGATTCATGAATTTTAATTAATGGACATCAATGCCCTGTGAGGTCCTTATGGGTTTAACTGTATGACTTTCACATGTAAGATTGCCAGTCAGCATCATAAGTTTAAAGGAGGGACAGGTGGTCCATCAGACCCCCGAGAGCTTCTATACCAAACTCACAGTGTAGACGGACGAATTATGGATGTTTTTACCCTTGCAGCGTACGAGGACAGGAGTGCCAAGAGTTTCTCTTTATTCTCTATGGTGCATCGATGACCTTGCCACGACTGCTCGCCGAGTTCATTATGCTACAAAAACACTCACGCTAACACCAGCTCTCTGCCCGGCAGCTGTAAATTCATACCTCATCTCAATACCTCCAGCCAAAGGGCAAATTCATCAAAATAATGATTCATTTACGGAACATAGATTTCAAGTGGTTCATTTCAGTTACTTCATATGTCATATCTTCAGTGTTTTATGTTCAGTGGTCTTAAAATCAATGGGCTCTTGTCGCAAAGCAACACAATGATATTATGACAGGATAGAAGCCGCTGAAGGATGACCTCAGAACTGGTTTAGGGTGGTTGTCGGGGGACAGGGGAGGGGTCTGTGATTTGTACCTTCCTACAAAAGCAAAAACATAGTAAATACTGCAGGGTGGGTGCTAGAAATGAAGGTGAGGGGTTTGTGACACGAGTAGTTCATATGCTTTGCATTTGCATTGCAGTATTTCAGCTAACACAGAACGTCTTAAGCGTTGCTTCTATAAATGCATTCTATAAATGTTGTCATGTTTTTTACACAATGTATATATGTGTGTGTGTGTGTGTGTGTGTGTGCACACACACACACACACAAAAGTTCAATGTTATATACATATGTTGCTAGAGCATTGTTTTAAAAGACAGAATTTAAAAAATTAC
>JBAJNP010007537.1:0-22339 GCA_036877545.1 Yasuhikotakia modesta | reverse complement strand
GTCTGTTGCTGTTGCAGACGTCACTCATCTTTGACATTAAACTGAGAGAATCTGATGGTCCAGTGAATGTTCATCAGCCGGTACTTCCTGCTCGATCCATTAACCCCTACAAAATCCCACTCACAGGTGAGAGCAACACGGGTCATTCACACAGTCATGCAACCTAGAACCTTCTAAAGACCTAGAAGGACAACAAGAAGTACTTCCTGTCATGTGACACTTGTCTGAAAATGTCATGTGACCCCTCGTCTTGACTTGTTGCAGGACCCTCGGCCGCCCCGAGTCAAGTCCCAGTGCCCTGCGAACTCTGTATCCTTACAGACCAGCTGCTGTGAATAAAGTTATTTAATGTTTGCTGGTTCATTTCTTAAGCGTCTTGTCCTTCACACAAACATCAGACTCGTCTTCCTGGAGCGTCTTTCAGCCCGACATCATCATCAGCGCCAGTGAAGGTGCGTCTCAGAACGTCAAACAGATGGTGTGATGGAGAGCATTCAGTGATCTTCTGATCTTCTGTCTCAGGATATCTGTGGTACCTTCAGGTGAAGCTGCAGCCCACCCTCACCCTCCTGCAGGACAAGGGCAAACTGATGGACTTCCTGCTGAGGAGACGTGATTGTAAAATGGTCATCCTGTCCGTCTGCTCTCAAAGTAAGCCGAGCAGCAGGAGAACAGAGCACGCGTTTGCCTGAGGTTGTATGACGTTTAATAAACGTTCTGCTCTGTAGTGCTGGTGGGGGGAGAGAAAGGAAACCTGTGTGTGGTGGCCACAGTGTTTGATAAACTCAACCAAGTGTATAAAGATTATCTGGACGCAGAGCAAGCGTACACTGCGGTCAGTATCTACTCCTGCACTCTATATGTTATATAGGGTACGTATGTGTGTTTGATTAGTTAGGGTCATCTGTGTTCTGCTCTCAGGCAATGGAATCAGGACCCAGTCGGTCCAGCACTTCTTACAAGAGGCCCGTCCGGACCCAGGCAGTGATAGATCAATCTGACATGTACACACACGTCCTGTCCGACTTCACTGAGAAGAAGGTAAACAATCATAAATGAATCTTAACAAGAGCGTTCCCTGATTTTAACTGTTATTTTTCATCCATACATATCATTTAGATTGATGGTTAAGTACTTTATTCAATAAGTAACAAATTAATAGACAGTCGGCACCAGTGAGTCCATATGTTATTATAATTTTGACATTTGAATGCTGTCATTTGAAACAGGGCGTGAACCACAAGTTTATCATCGCTGTTCTGATGGAATACATCCGATCCCTGAACCAGTTTCAAATCCCTGTGCAGGTATGAAGTCGCTAATGTTTGATTTATTCTGTGTTGCCGACTGTTGTGGTGTTTTTGTTAGCGCTGATCTCTTGTAGCACACAGTTATATCAGACCACAGAATTGGTGGATGTTTTGTGTTGCTCTGCAGTTGCTTGGATACATTTTTCTGTGAGCCGCAGGAGCTTGCTGGTCATTTCACGGCCTCCAGCGCCGCTTTTCAGTCTCTTTTTTTTACTGAGGGATTTTCCCTAACTGTCTCTTTAAGCATAAAAAGAGCAGCTAGTTCGCATTACTCAATACAATCAGTTCTGCTTGCTTTGATTTGACCTCTGTGTTGGACTGCAGACAGATTACTGGCAGGTTTTAAGATGTGACCTCATTTTTTTCAGCATTATCTGTACGAGCTGGTCATCAAAACTCTGGTGCACCACAACCTCTTCTACATGCTTCATCAGTTCCTCCAGTATCACGTCCTGAGTGACTCCAAACCCCTGGTGAGATGTTCCAGTCCAGCGCGTGACTGAGATCTTTTAATGAAGATCATTCATCAGTGAAACTTCTTCCATCATTCACTCACCCTCATGTCGTTTCAATCCTGTGAGACTCATTTAGCTTCTGAGGAACACAGCAGAAGATATTTTGAAGTTTGCACCCGTTGACTTCCTCTCATCTGAAGTAAATGATGGAAGAAGGTTTATTTTGGGGTGAAATGTCTCTTAAATGATTGTCATGCTTCTGGTTGATCTAAGCATGTTTCATTGAGGTGTTCATGTCTTGTTCTGCTGCAGGCCTGTTTGCTGCTGTCTCTGGAGAGCACGTATCCCCCAGCTCACCAGCTGTCTCTGGACATGCTCAAGGTAAACGGCTTCTGCTTCTTCACATCTGTCTTTCTTCATCTTTAGGTGTTGATTTAAGAAAGTGTGTGTTGTGTGTTTGGCAGAGACTCGCCACGGCGAATGACGAGATCGTGGAAGTTCTTCTGTCCAAGCAGCAGGTGTTAGCAGCTCTGCGCTTCATCCGCAGCGTCGGAGGCCACGACAACATCTCCGCCAGAAAATTCCTGGACGCCGCACGGCAGACCAACGACACCATGTTGTTTTACACCATTTTCCGCTTCTTTGAACAGAGAAATCAGCGATTACGCGGGAATCCCAGTTTTAACCAAGGTAGGTGCTCTCATTTACAATGTGACCATCTCTCAAGACCTTCACAAACAGCAAGGAATGTTCTGCAGCGTTTCTTATGACAACTTCTCTTAAAATGAAACATAAGACCTAACCAAAGCTTCACAGAATGACGTAACCGCATGAACGTTGATGTAACATCATGGTCTTTCAGGAGAACACTGTGAGGAACACGTCACCTACTTCAAACAGGTTTTTGGAGAAAATGCTCTGATGAAACCCACCACAGTGTGAAGAACAACAGAAAGAGCGATGAAGTGAAGTATTCGGCTTACTGTATTTCTAAATACTGTAAGATATCAGACAAAAAGACTCTCATCCACAAACGCTAGATTGAGATGTTTAAAGGTCTCTTTAAAGAATTGATGATTGTCCGCATGATAACTAATTTAGTCTCGTATCAAACAGGCGCTTTATCCATGTGGCGTCAGCGTTGAGCTCAATAAGTGAGTTTGTAGTTTGTATGCGAAAACTGATTATGTATTTTAAAACAAAATGTCTAGCTTTTACAGTCTGTATAATAAATATTGTATGTTAATATTTTGTGTAAAGTGATTTGAACTTTATAAACATTGTTTACGAGGGAGTTCTAATGCACAAACAACTTAATACATGTCACACAAACCGTGTTCACATTTTAACAACATTTATTAACACTGCAACGTAACAAAGCATCCATACAGAACAAAACTGTGTTTTTACATTCCTAAATTCCACACGAATGAGGCTACAATCACAGGTTCTCATACAACAGACCTCATGAGAACTAAACTGATGCTACGGAAAGCTGTAGCGTGTAACTGTGCTAAAATTGCAGATTGTGTGTGTGTGCATGTGTGTGAAGAACTGAATTTACAAGTTTCACAGTCAGAGTTTTTACAATGTGTGTCTTACTGTTTTATAAATACAACAGTGCAAAAAAAATGTTAAAAGTTGTCTGAACGTTTCATAATTCATGTAAAGCAATGCAAGATTGACTTTATTCTGACGTTTAAAGTAGATTAGCGATCGCTCTGGGAAAAGCTTTGTCTGGTTTGTTTGGTCAGCTGTTTAGGCAGAATAAAAAGTGTTGAATGTTAAAAATTCAACAGCAGAAAAGCATTGAAAACTCGTTCAATGCATGAAAAATTAGAATGAAGCGTGTGTCAAAGGTCCGGTTGATGAATTATTCAAACGTCTAAGATGAGGACCGGTCATTTGGAAAATGTATTTGTGAGTCCATTATAAGCAGTCTGGAGTTAAAGGGCGCTGCCTTCACAAACGCGGTCGGCATTTCAGTAGAGAGTGAGTGAGCTGTGAGTTTTGTGTTCTGTACGTGCTGTGAACAGTAATGGCATCATTATTAACTGTTATGATCACAGTGCATGGTGATATAACTCCAAACATATACAAGTACAGTGATGTTTCCTAAAGATGATTCTGTACCTGGAACAGTTGAGATTGTTTCACACTAAACTTGACCCTGGGTTACACTGAACTTTAGCACCAGAACTGGTTTAATGTTAATTTAGTCAGTGTTCAGTACGACACAATGCGGTGGTTGTGTTAGGGTGAGTTGTTTAGCAACAGACAGCTAATCGCACATAAAACAGAAGCTTTCCTAGCTAAATATTTGTACAGTTTATGAAAATGTTACTAAAACAAGTTGTGTACTTGTCATCTGCTAGAACTGTCCAGTGCTATTAACCTTATAAATATGCAGGGTTTACAGATGTACAGTGTGAAATCCAAACCTTGAATTACCTGCATGATACTAACTAACTAACTAACTAAACCAGGGTTAAAATGACCATGGATTAACCATTTCAAGTGTGAGAGGCCCATTGGTGACCCACATACAGTGTAACTTAAACACAAGTTAAGACAAGTTACGAGCCACCTTTGGGATTCCGGTTTAATAAATTAACTTTCGCTATTTCTAAAGACAACGTTTATCAAAAGCGTTAACTTCTATCCATATACTGTACATAAGCCACATTATACAGCAAGACGGAGGCTATTCAAAGCTATTAAAAATAAACTCATGTTTGTGAAATGTGTTTAGACTTAGCATTCAACACAACACTCACAGTTTCACGTTTAAATAGCTACGCCTCTTTTCAAGAACCAACTGATGAAGTCACTTCAAGTGTATTTGGAACCGACGCTGTCATAGTGACGTGTTAATTTTGATTGTCCTCACAGGAGCTGAAATACTAACATGCAGACCCCCGGAAGGTAAAACAGTGCAATGGGTGGTTCTGACCCGTTCAGCTAACGCACGTGAGACTGCGTGCTGAGCCCCAGATACTGCAGGTTTTCTGTTGCAGGATGGAACAGAACATCACTGGGAGAGGTGGGCAGGAAGTTCTGCTGGTAGTCCGGGTTATCCAGACTGGGATATGGGGAGCGTGGCAGAGTGGAACAGGCGGTGTTCAGGTACTCCGGACCCTCAGGTTTACAGCTGTGGGTGTCCATGTAACCGTTCTCTGTCTGTCTGTGGGACGGGCCCTCATAGTTTGGGTTCACCATGGTGCTGGCAATGGGGATGTCCTGGTTCACATATTCTGTATGGAAGAGAGCGTTCATTATAAAATAGCAGTGCATTCCTGTAATCCATACTGAACGTGGGCTTGTGTTCTGCCAAAGCTCTTAAAAATGTTCTTACAGTAACGTTTTTAATGTTATATATGATGTCAAACACGTTTTTATTAAGTTATTAGTGGAATGTTTTTAAAGCATTACAGAACTTTGTGTACAGAATGTTTGAATAACATTCCTGTAACTAACCATTAATGCTAATCAAACCAAAGTGAGTCAGGAATAATTCAGAAAACATGATACCTGGCAGCATCAGCTCTTTCTGTGTGGGTTCTGTTATGTAACGCAGAACCAGACTGTTTTTATAATCGTCCTACAGCAGCACAGAAGATAAATTTAATTTAGAAAAACTGTGATATAATAAAGCTGATGATCCATTTGTGAGATACAGTCACAGAACTCACTGCAGAATTGTTCTGAGACGATGATCTTTGTGATCCATTGATGAATCTTTTATTAGGCAGCAGATATTCCTCTGCATCTACAACTCCGTCCACGTCTTCTGTGCTGATCAGAGATCTGAGGAACTTCAGGTCTGTGGGGCTGGACTGATACACGCTCTCATCTCCCTGCCGACAGTGAGTTTAACTTCAGTATAATTCAATATAATAACAACTGACTGGTTAAAATGATGAATGTGAAACTTTTAAAAAAGTAACTCATGTGAATCTCTTCTGTAACAGGAGGACAGTAACGTCAGATGTGTGTAAAGACCTGAATGACGAGATAACGCGACGGATCTCGAGCCATTTTTGAAAACTCTGCCACAAGTTCACGAAAGTGAGGCCGACATTCTGCGTCAATCATCCAGCCTGCAGCACAAACCACACGGTGAGGTCAAACATCATTCATCTGAGAGGGTTCTCGCTAACGTTTGAAGGTGTTGTCCCTCACATTTGACCATGATCATGTAGACGTCTATAGTGCAGATGACCGGCTGAGGTAAACGCTCTCCTTTCTCCAGGATGTCTGCGATCTCATTGGCTGGAATCCCTTCATACGGTTTACCTCCAAATGTCATCAATTCCCACACGGTGACGCCTGACGACCACATGCAAATACACTGTCAACACTGTGTGTGTGTGTGTGTGTATGTGTGTGTATTTATATATATGTGTGTGTGTTTATATATATATATATATATATATATATATATATATGTGTGTTTGTGTATATATGTGGGTGTTTTTATATATTAAAATATATATGTATGTATATGTATATATATATATGGTATAATGTATAGAAATATATATTAAGCTGCTCTCACCATAACTCCACACATCACTCTGATGCGTATATGTCCAGTGAAGTATTGACTCCAGTGCCATCCACTTTATAGGCACCTAAACGTATTAAAATTACAAATAAATAACTAGTAATTATAACCAGTCTTGCTCCATTATTGAATCAGGGACTTTCACACACCTTTCCCCCTTCAGAGCGATACTCTTTCTCCTCGGACCCCAGGAGTCGGGCCAGACCGAAGTCCGTGATCTTCACGTGGTTGGAGGTTTTCACCAGAACGTTCCTCGCCGCTAGATCTCGATGGACCAACCGACGTTCCTCTAAGTAGCTCATGCCCTGATGTTCATTGTTCATGTTACATTTAAAAGCAACACAACACTTTGACTAGATTTTGCTTTAGACACTTTGTAAAATCTCTATTGGTCTTTTTAAGACTAAATTTTACTTATTTATGAGTGTTTTATTTATTTATACAGAATTACTAACATAAATATTTATTTACGTGTTTAGCTGTAAATCCATTTACTAAAAGTGTTTTGTTTTATGCACCTTTAATTACTTATTGATGTTTTTTGAATTTCATATAAATATTGACACAAATGACTTGCTAATGATCTCTGAACTGACCTTGGCGATCTGCACACACCAGTTTAACAGCATCTGTGAGCCGATGTTGTCTTTATTCTCTCGTACGTAATCCAGCAAACAGCCGTACGGCATAATCTGTGTAATGAGCTGGATGTTGGACGTGAGACAGATTCCCAGCAGACGACACACATGAGGATGATCGATGCTGGCCATCACGTACGCCTCCTAAAAAATGTCAACATAAAACTCGTACATATGAGGAATTGTGACGTACTGGTTAAAATGTCCCTCTAACACGTGTGGTGTGTGTCAGTTATGTAAACTAGCTAGTAAAAGCTGTGCATTATTCAACAAATTAACTCACCCTTATGTTATACCAAACCTGAATATTGAGATATTAAGACATGCTTATATTAAGATATTTTGAGAAATGTATCCGTGGTTTTGTGTTCATACAATGGAAATCAACATGCGTCACTGTTGTTTGGTTACCAACGTACTTCAAAATATCTTCTTTAGTGTTTCTCAGAAGTAAAAAGTCACACAGGTTTGAAATGACATGAGGGTGAGTAAATAATAATTTTTTGGGTGTTATACTCACATCCAAGATTTCTTTGTTGGCTTTGGGAGACGTTACCTCCCGTAAAACTTTGATAGCAACAGGAATTTTCACGTTCTCTCCCTCTGGAATCCACAAACCCTGCGAGAAAAGCAGGTGATGTTGTGAAACTTCTTTTCTATTTATTAGCACCAGGTTTTGAAGGTTTTTAATAAATGTACCTTATAGACAGTCCCAAAAGCTCCGGATCCCAGCACTCTTATTTTCTTAAACTCTGTTTCTTTCAGGATCCGCAGGAAAACCTGGTTCGGGGATTCGCCGCTCGGAGTCAGAGGTTCCACCAGCTGAGGAACGATGGAAACAGGTTTGGGTTCCTGTGTGATTTTGTGTCTGTTATCGTGTGTCGCTACCATACGTTACCTCTCGCTCCTGCAGGAGCCGCCGCAGCGTCCGCTTCCGTATGATGTGTCGCCGGCGGACGATGATGAAGATGAAGAGCAGAAGGATCATGATCAGCAGCATGCCGCCAACAATACCGGCCGCCACCACAGGCATGTGAGAACTGGGGAGAAGACAACATGTCAGGCAGCAGTGTGTGGAATTCTGGGATTGTGGAGGTCTGCTTCCCAACAGCAGCAACAACAAAACATCTAATGTGTAATGTGTTGTTTTTCAGTGTAATGTTTGTCTCATAACCTTGATTACATTAATGTTAATTACTGTGTTAGCTACTGGCTAAGCTTTCTGGATTTGTCGCTTAACACTAACCAATAGCCACGAGGCAAAACGGAGCAAAACGGAGACGTTGTTTATACAGGAAGATTAAAAGATTATAAAGAAATATATTGTGTTTTTCTTTTAAATATATCATGCAAGGATGAATTAATCACATTAATTCAGTAAAAGTCACTGAAGTTAACAAGGTGTTCATTGGTTTGTTTAGTTTTAATTGTGTTTAACAAAATGTTGTACCTTTTAGGTTCACAACCTTCCAGCCCTGGTCCGCTGCACCTAACCCAACAGATGATGCTTTTGTTAGCTTATGGTTTAACAACATGTATGTTCTTCTGCTTGATAAACCTTTGATTAATTATGAAACTAGTTTCCTGTTGAGAGATCTGTATGTAAATAATCATTATTATCTGAGAAAGGTGATACCAGCTCTGAGTTGTTCGTACCCTTGTGTGCAGTTAGCGTGACACGGCTGGCACTGTCCGTCGATGTCCGGGTACGTCCAGACGAGTTGGTTGCTAACTCCAGGAATGCCTTGGGCACAGCGAGCGACGCAGTGTGGCCCATCTTTAAAGTGAGCACACTTAGTGCACTGATCAGTTCCCTAGGGTTTGAAGAACGAGAGAATGACGCATGAATTGCAACCATGTTATCTGAATAATGCTTTGCCATGTTTTATGTTAGCTAGAGCTCTCTGAGCAGAGCAAAATCGTATATTTTCAAAGCTAGCGTGCTATTGCAACATAACAAGATTTGGGTTGAAAGTTTAGGCTCAGAGGTTTAGGCTTGTTTAATTCCCTAAACATGAGTGAACACCATCAGTTCCACTGTTTAAATGGATAAAAATCCCTCAGGATGAACAAGGACTGAGGGTCTGACGTACCGGTCCATGGCAGCTTTCCGTTCCGTTCAGAACCTGACATTCTGGGTCACATTCCAGACAGATGTTCTGAGATCTGTACTCACGAGGTAATCTGTGGAAATCAGAGAATAACACAAAAAGCTGAAGTAAACCCGTGTTTTTTGAATGTATTGTTACAGATTGTAGCTATTATAATTGTAGCAAATACTGACAGTGGTAAATAAGAAACTGTGTAATATCATTGTGTAAAGATCTTCTCCACCAGTCTAATGATGCATTTTTCTCACACTCACCCTTCCAGCAGGTTGCAGTGAGGGACGCAGCGTCCCCTACGGCTCACATGCTGGCAGGACATGCACATGGACGACCCCGGACCCCAGCAGCCGTCCCCGGCACACATATCATCACAGGTGCTGTTCCTCTGTGCTAAACACAGACACATTCTGTCTCAATACATCGCAGCTTTAGACGCAGCTTAAATGCTCTGATCCGGGCTGAAAGCGATATAGTTTGTGATATCACATCTGTTTAATGTTGTTCATCTACAGGAAGATTCTCTTACCACAGCTCTCTCCCGCTGCGTTGTTGCTGGTTCGAACCCGCTGCTTCTCTGATCGAAACAGACTCTTCCAGTAGCTGCCATCCGCATAGCACAGGTTACGATTGTTCTTAACAACAACATCCCCATCACTGATCTCCCTCAGAGAGCGCAGGCCCAGATACTGCAGGTGTGCGATGTTCAGAGCTGCAAAACTCACAGTGCCCCTGAGAGAGAGACAGAGAGACAGACAGACAGACAGACAGAGAAGGGGGGGGGCAGGAAGGGTGTGAGAAACCCAAAGAGAGGAATTAAGCTACTTTCATGTCTTTATCCTACTGCACCCACTACACTACAGATTATTGTACCGAGGCTGAAAGTGATTTAGGTTTGAGTTCAGCTCCGGCCCTAATCAAACACATCTGATCCAGCTCATTAAAGTCTTACTAGAACCTGAGAAACTTCCAGACAGACGTGTTGAGACAGGCTGGAGCTAAACCCGCGGGACACTGACCCCTAAACACGACTTACAGCTGTTTGGTTCTTCCTCTGATGATTTCCAGGTTCTCAAAGGGACTGAGTGACTTCAGATGTTCCGGCCAGTCCTGGATGAGCAGAAACCCTGAGAGAAACACATGAATGCTTCAATTAAACAGCCTCAAAACTTCAATTCTGTTGAGAGAAATTTAACATAATTTTTACCTGAAATTTCCTTCACAGTCTTGAAATATTCCAGCTTAGCAGGATCCATGCTGGGAGTTTTTGTAAATGTGTCCCTACATCCGAACAGAAGTGTGAAATAAAACCAATTAAATATATAGGGTAAAGATGAAATCTATAGGGTAAAGATGAAATATATAGGGTAAAGGAGATTAAATATACAGAGTAAAGAAGATTAAATATATAGGATAAAGGAGGTAAAATATATAGGGTAAAGGAGACGTAGACTGTAGTTTGATGGCATATAAAATCTCACCCTTGAAAAGTCGTCTGCATTATTGTAATATGGCCGTTTATTTTGGTGCAGTTAATGAAAGAGTCGATGTTAGTCGCATTGATTGACATGACATTCGCAAGAGCTCCCATCCCGAGACCGTTGCAGACTAAACACAAAGATCTGATATTAAACGCTATATAAACCCACAAAACATTGAAACCTAATGTGTGTGTTTAAGTTGCAAACCTTTAGGGCACAACCCATCGCATTTCTTGCACTTTCTTATTCCATTCTCCTCCACCTCATGCATGTTTCCACTGCAGGTCCGGACGCAGGCGTCGTGATCCGTCACCACAAAGTTGTCTGAAGGAGACAAAACAAAGTTGAGGTACTATTACATTGTCTTCTGATTACTGGACTCTGTTCAGCTCAGCGTTCTGTAATATACTGTTTACCTCACAGAACCTAGTTAGAGAAACTAGTTTTTTGTTTACATAGACCGTGTTTAACATTCTACATAAGGTTTAGGTGTGTCTTTACTTGAGGATTTGCAGACATTCATGGTAAATAGAACTAGTCATATTTTTTTGTCTCTGAATGTTGGTAGTTGTTATATTGTTTCAGCTGTAGTGATCAGTAAATTATTGAATTGATTTTTTTGCTCTTAAACTTACAAGCATTTGATTTTTTTGCCTTTTTATGCATTTATCCAAAGTGACTTACAGTCACTAGAAAAAGTCGGGGTCGTAACAGTATTTATACATTTATTCAATGGGTGAGTTCCCTTTAACTCGAACTCATGACCTTTTGCGGCGACGTTAACGTAACGTTCTGTCAGATGTTCTACAGGAAACACTTACAGGGGCATCTCTTTACACACGTTGCTCCAAAGTTGTACTTTCCCTCGGGGTTAGGAACCAGCTGGTGACTGTTTGGGTTGTACAGCATTAACCGCGGACAGGCGTCTTTACATGTTCCGTCATCCTGAAAATCTCGACAGGCCTGCAGAGAAACATTCACCCCAGTTTTTGTGACAGTATTCGTGTTACAGTTACTCAAAACTCTTCATCATTTACCCACCCTGATATTTTTCCTCAATAAACTCATACATGCCAATCTGTGTAAGTTAATTAAGTAATTTGCTTATTTTAAAGATTGTTGGTACCTGTTGGTACCTGGTTTTTATTCCATAGACGCAATAAAGTCATACAGGTTTGTAATGACATGAGGGTGAAAAATGATGAAAGAAATTCCTGTGAAAATTGTTTTCGTTTTTAACTTTCCCTTCGTGATTCTGGTAGATTTCTAGACACTTGAAAACTCTCACCAGACAGTCTGTGGGTTTGGGTCCGGTACAGCCTGCAGCACAATGTTCGTTACAACAGTCGATGGGCTTGGGTCCCTTACATCTGCGTGAGCACTGGTCAGCACAGTTTAACCGGGTCACTGACAGCAAACACAAAAACCCATTTAGCAAACAGGTAGTTTATTCACTGCAGACTTGAGCTGTCATTGGGTCAGATCTGTCAGTTGTCCCATCCCATTGTGTGACGGTACTTACAAGTTTGGCAGTTCTGTGGTCCTGGGGCCCAACATGATCCGTTAAAGCACCCGGCGTCACATCGCCTGCCTAAAACATTCATTTTATTCATATTAATTGTATCGCTTTTTAATTTAAACGTTTATCAATTTAGAAATGATTTAGAAAGTTTCACTTACATTGAGTGCCTGTCTCTCCTGTGACATTCACGTCACTGTTTCCCTGTACAATATCTACCCACTGAATCGTCTCCACATTACAGAGCCAAGGATTGTGGGATATTTTAACACCACCATTCAGTATTTCTGCAATACAGGGAAGAAGCGACATGAATCGCTTTAATGTTTGCACTGTCTAGTGTACTAACACTTCAAGATCAATGTGTTTCATGTTTTTAACACCCATATATATTTATTTGCTAGATGTATGCTCAGTTATGTTTATATGTATGTATGTTTATATTGTATACAGTATTCTTTGTGTGACTACAGTCACTGTTTGGAAACAACAGTGTACTGTACACACAACATTATGTTGTTGTTGCAGGAAATGTTATATCACCAAACCTGTGAGGTTCCTCAGAGGAAGTTCTCTCAAGCCGCTGATAACTGTGCTGTTCTCTGTGGAGTCGTTCCTGTGATAGTTTGCCATCACAGCGAGGGCGAATTTGTTATCGAACAGAGAATGTCCACGAATGAGACGCAGGTTTTCCAAAGGTATCACATCCACATAGTTCAGTCCTATTAAAACATAGCCACCGACTTCCTCGATGCTCTGTGAATTAAACAACATTTCAGTCAAGCCCTGAATAAGAATCAATGATTGAATAATTTTAGTTTAATCATGATTTAATGTCATATTTAAAGCTGCAATCCGTAGCTTTAGCCTCTTTAACTTTAACCTCTGTCGCCATCTATGTTTGAGACTTGAAACAGCAGATTATTTTGCAGGTTATGTCCTTTTCATCAAGTCAAATCAAGACAAATTGACTTTTTCTGGAAAGTCAGACCCAACAACGTAAAATTATGAAATATTATAAAGTTATGTTGGAAACCAGGGTAAAATAAATGATAACTTATGGATTGAAGCTTTAAAATTGTAACTTATTCTTTTGATCTCTTAATAGACAATAATTGCTGACTAGTAATGTAGTTGAATAATTATGTGTTTAGGTTGGTACTTTAGGTACTTTAGGCGTTTAGGTTGGTACTGTTTAGCTAGTACTGTCACATACCCTGAGGAACGACAGGTCGTGGTACTCTTGTATATACGTTATCTCCAGGTTCTCCAGCACTACTGTACAGTTACTGTACATGCGTACCATGGTTCTGTAGTGATCGTCTGGCTGTGCTAGTAGAGTCAGCTTATTACTGGTTCCCTGACATACTGTAAATGAAACACAGACAAAGACTGTAGAGTTAACGTGATGTTGTAGTTGGGTTTCTGTGAATGGAGTATGTGATGATAAAACCACACTTCTGGAATTCCTGTGAAATATAGTGTCAAAGAGTGTCTTCCACACATGAAATATTTTTATATAAATGTATTTCAATCACTTTACATAATGATGGCTGACAGGATGTGAAGAGACTTTCAGAGAGCAAATTCTGACATTAAACATCAGAAAAACTCCCCCCTGCCTTTAAAGTTGCTTTTGATAGAAGTACCTGCCTGATACACAAGTAAATCTGACTGTCTGTGTCTCTGCTGTCATGTAGGTGTTGAATTGCTGTCATCTCTCAGTGTGGGACGCTGCAGTCGAAATGTGCTTCACCAGGAGTGAGAAATATCACAGATCAGTGCTGCTCAAACGGAGAAATGGTGGCGTTTCTGCTCATCACATGTACGGTAAGTTAACTGTGTGTCCAGCCAGCTTTGTAACCCAGCCAACAGGGAACGTTCTCAGAACGTTGTGTAACATTCTCCAAAGTTCACTCAACACTATCCAGAACGTTGATTAACATTATATATTAGTATTAAAAATGTTCTTCTTAGTGAAACATTTAAGAAATGTCACAGAATAATGTTTGAATAACGTTCTTATCACCAAGCAATAACGTTAATACAACCCAAAAAACTTGTTTTGAATGTTCCTAGATGTTTTCGTTACTTAACGGAAATGTTAGGGAAATGTTCTTACAACCTAAAATTGTTGGGAACTTTTAATTATTGGTTAATCACTGAAGTAAGAATCGTCTACATAACTGTAGGCACTGCTACTGTAGACTAAAGCAGTATGTTAAGACACAGGTGTGCTCATGAAAGCTGTTCCACAAGGTAGACGACATAATTATGTTGTCTTCCAAGATATCTTCTTTTGGCCAAGTTTCAAATTCTTTTGGCAGTGTTGCATGTGTCCTGTTGCGCAAAAGCATTCCCATAATGCTCAGTGGTGGGCAAGTATCTTCCTGTGTGGTTCACGAGAGCAACACGTTTATTCTGAACGTACAGCGTCCCAAATCAATTACTGAGCTTTCAGTTTGACTGTCAGTGCTGCCTTGGAAAAGAGCTAGGAAACATTTCAGTCTGAATGTTTTGGAACAAACAGCCAGTGTGCATCAAATAAAAAATGTTGATTTGTGTGAAAAATCAAGTGTTATAATTGAGAGATATTGGACTACAGCTTTGTTCTGTTTAAATCGGAGTGTTAAAGGTTTGCTTGACAGGTCAGATGTTCCAAATTACCAGGTTGAATAGATTAACACTGTTATGTAAGTTTGTGTGGTTGGTTGGTTAGCGCCTAGCAAACATAAAGTGTAAACACAGAGGCAGTTTTCTGACAGCAGTCGGTGTGTATGACGCATCTGACATTTTTGCGTTTTTGACATCTGTCAACACTTGGGGATCATACAGTCAGCACATGAAACAGGTTTTATGAATATCTGGACAAACTCTGTTGAGACACGCAGTTCCTCCATAAATAACCTTCTAAAAACTCTAATGTCTGAATCCATCGCTGTTCTCATCCACATTCTAACCCGGAGTTCTCAGGACAAAAAATATGGATTTGCCTTTTGGCTCTAAACATTGTTTTTAAGAGCAATTGAGGAACTCAAACCCAACTAACAGTTTCAGGTTGTAAGAACGTTGTGTAAGTTTTCTGTTAAAAACGGTATATAAAAAAATTCTAGGAATTTTAAAACCATGCAGTTTTTTAGATGTTGTATTAACGTCATTGCTTGGCTATAAGAACGTCGTTCAAACCTTATTTATTTCTGTAACTTTTTTAAAATGTTCCACTAACTATTAAGGTGTAATGTTTTTGATGTGACACATAACGTTAAATAATGTTCTCCTAACATTACTGCAAGACAGAACTTTGGAGAACGTTAACTAATGTTCCCTGTTAGCTGTGATGAAGGCAGATTTTGTGAGGAGGTGGAGTTTTGGCAGTAATGCCTCAGGGCTGAGGCCCAATCAGAGGATATGACTGAACAGGTTGTTCTTTGACAAATCTTTATGGGAACGTCAAAGTTTCTCGCTTGACGTCACTTGAGTGCATCAGGAAACACAGATTACAGTATTAACCGCTGTGTTTTATCTTTTGCTACCGGTGCAAAGCGTGAGCCACTGTTTTCACAAGACAAACAGAGGACGATGCATCGCTGCGGTCATTAATCAATCTGTCAGCGCTCAGAAGACATCACACCCGTGTTGTGTCTTGCCAGCGAACACTTTTAGGTTGCAAGAACGTTTCTATAATGTTTCCGATGAGGGTTAAAGGATTACTGTAGACTTAAACAGATGCATTCTCAGAACTCTATTGAATACGAGGCTTATCTTTCTAATTCGCTGGAAATTGAGGGCAGAAATAATGATGTTACATTCATTCGGTGTATATCATTATTTTTACAAGGCCTTGAAGTTCTCATGAATTATCTGTATTGATTACCCAAGACTTTCATCATCATTAGATTATTTTCTCACAGTTTTCCTGTTGTTTTTATATTCAGGGAAAAGGGATTATGCAGAAATTTGTCCATCCAAAAATGTTCACTTTTGTCTTAAAGCTGCAATCTGTAACTTTAGTCTCTCTGTCGCCGTCTCTGTTTGGAATGTAAAACTGCAGCTTATTTAACAAACAACGTCATTTTAATTTGTTTTCTCTTATATGATTTTCTTTCCACCCCCAGGGTCGGATGCATGCTGCTCTCTGATTGGCTGAGGGCTGTTGGGCAGAATCTGGAGGCAGTATGTCGTCTCAGTGGGAGGGAGTCTGACAGCCTGGACTCACGTCAGGTTGTGTTACTTATAACAATCTGCTGTCATTTGACTTCATGTACAGTAAATGTCACTGAATGTTATTTTAACATTATTTATATAACATATATTTATATAATTTCATGTAGCTTGTTCCAGCAGGTATTTATACATCTGGTTGTTGTGTATGAGTATTTGCTAAGTGAGTTATTTGCTAAGTGACCTTTGCAAAAAGTATTGATCTGCGTGTGCACAAAAGTCAACAGCAGTTGTAATAATGGATCCTGTTTTTTAATCGGAAGGTTTTTCCAGGAACACACCTTGAGGGAAAATCGTATTCAGTGTTGCTACACGCTCTAGTTTCCCCAGAAATATTTAAATTTATTGGTTTGATTGAAAAGTGGTTTGGAAATTACCCCAAAAATATCTGTGTTAGTTGAATCCAGGGTTAACAGATTGAATCTGATGGATTGAGTTGTACTCAACGCCTAACAGATGTATTTGCAGATTAGCATGATGTTTTAAGTGGTGATATGTCTATAAACAAGGATAAATGGCTTCTGATTTGGGAATAATAGCTTCATGTGTGAGTTCCTTCATAAATCGTCTGTTTTTGTAGCAGCCATTACAGCCCCTGTCTCAACAGCGTCTCTGTTGTCGACACAAAACAAGAAGCATGTGAACGAAACGCAGAGTAACTGAATTGAAGCAAATATAATTGAGGGCACGTCGATCTCACAGGGGCGTCTCACTTCACTGTGTGCAATTCGTACAAACATCAGCGTCTCTCCAAATCTAATAAGCCAACACATTGTCTGTTTGTGATTTCTGCCGCAAAATGCAGCTATTGTACGGAGTTTGTTTACCTGACAGTGTGCTGACAGAAAAACAACAGCATGGCATGATTTCTGCCATTGGTAAACAATGTAGGGCATGAACTCGGTGGATTTTTTGACGGTAAATAAATAGCAATACATTTTTACAGTTTGTGTAGAAAATGTCATTAGCGCTTGCCCGTGCACAAGCTGTTGCCATGACAATAGGGTGTTGTTAGGGTGTTGCCAAGTGGTTGCCAGGGTGTTCTGGATGGTTTCTAGGTAATTGTTTACTGTCCCAAGTTCGAAGTGGCCACTCTAGTTTCTAGCCCAGCTAACAGAGAATGTTCTCCGAATGTTTCTGTTGCTGCTGTTTGTAAAATAAACACAGTCTCAAGGCAAAGACCTTGTTCTGTCACTGTTCAAACATTTTAACATCAAAGAATTAGAGGATTGATTTGTTTTTCCAGCAGGATTTGAGTATTTATGCAGCCTGAGGCGGGAATCAAATGGTATCATAATTCACCCAGAATCAGTTTAACATAGTGAGCATTCATTTATTTAACACAAATCTCACAGATGCGATTGATTCTAGCGTCTGTCATCAGTTTAAATAACGTCTATGTAATTTAAACACTTCACCCTGACCTGTGAGCTCTGTGGCTTTTATCTGACAATAATGCATTGGGCTGCATGTTTGAGCTGAGAATCAATCAGACATTTTATAACACTTAACAGATCAGTGAACATACCGTTTAAATCAAACTATTTTCCGCTCCATGGGTAACAGTTATTTTTACTCTTTTGTTGGTAACAGTGACTGTAGAGACACTATACAATGAGTTTACCTTAACTGTGTTTAGATGAAGTCATTTTTGTTTAATTCCTTTACAGATGAGGAAATACAGTCTGTTTTCTGTCATTTGTGCTTGGGTGTGGAATGAGGAAACGGAGTCTGATGTGTTTTATTTTGTTATCATGATAAATGTTCTGTAACAAATTAAGATCAATTACTGTCATTCTTAACCAGCAGTTTAACAGGAATCTTGCTAAGCAGGTAAATTAAATCGATACACAGCTTACCTACAGGAACAATAGCAAATAACCTCAACTAAACTTTCATTCGGACTGTGATTTTGTAGGAGCGCAGGTTAGGTACATAAACAGCAGGGCCGCGTGTTTGTAACGCGATGGCCAAACGTTCATGTTTGCATTAGCGTATTTGTGAGAGTACGTTTCTGGCCTAACGTGCCGCAAAAATGTTGCCAGGTAAATGTTTCCAGGTGAATGTTGTGACATACTTTGTCAAACTCCGGGCTTGACTCTGCATGTCACGATGAAATGATGAAATCCCACATGAACACAAGATGAGATAGTGACGGGGTGTTAGCTTACCAAAATATTTCACATGGCACGAACAGTTGAAGGGAAGTCTTTTGTTTAATGTTAAGATGGTGATCTACACCTAGTTAACCCACCTTCTTTTACTAGAGTTACATTCCATTCCGGTTAACAACGCTTGATGTGATAAAGACAAGAAAGGTCAGCTAAAACTATTTACATGTTGCAATGAGCCTCTCAGAGACTTAGGCTGTAAAAAATAAAGTGATGTAGGTACGAGAGACTCTGACTGACAGCTGACAGCTAAACTCCATGAGCTTATAGCCAGAGGCTTTCCACACATCAGACTGACAGGCTATTTAAACTCAAGTGTGTCATTTTTGCACAAGTAGCAGAAACAGTTTTTGGTTTTAAATAACAGCTGTTTACCAACAGGTTTCTCAAACACTTCCCCTGTCTTTCATTGGTCAGAAACAAAGATGGTCCCGCCCCAAACCCATCCCATTGGTTGAGCCTGAGTTGATGCGTCAGGCTGCTAAAACAAACATGGCAATGTTTTGATAGCGTCCGAGTGTTTATACTTCTCAATAAATCCACGTACGAATTCTAGGAAAACGGACTTTTAGAAGGTTTACTGATCAGTTTGATCTCTGCAGTAATTCTGTTCCCCAGGTCAACTTTACGTTTTGTAACAAAGACGTACAAAGCAGATATACTATAATATGTAAGTGTGGTGAGTCTGTATTTATCCACACCACTGACATGTAAACAAATAACAGGAAATACAAGAACAACACATTCTTGTACACTCTGTTGTTTCTCAGAAACGTACATATGTCAGCATTATACGGCCAATACAATTCAATGATTCAGAGTTTTTACCCGAAATTCAATTACTCACTCCACAATGAATAACTGACCTGTCAGGAAATTGATGCAGCAATTAAACCCTGTTCATATCATGAGCCTGTTTCAAATGGAACGATCACTATGTTCTGGGCAGCACGCAAACATTGTGTTGTGTATGAAAGGTGTGCATCTTCTTAAATATGCAAATCATGAAAAATGCTTATGAAACAATCAGAAATATTTATAAAACGTGCTGGCACATAGCCTGGATGCAGTACTATGACTCCATAATATTTCAGTAAAGCAAACTTTTAAAGTCGCCTAGAAATGTGCCAAGTTAATGCTGAATTAAATGAAAATCATTTTTCAGAGTTGCTCAGAGCGCATCGATTTTAGAGCAAGAACTATCCCTTGTACTGACGCCACATTGCTTTTTATAATTACTGAATTTATCGATGTCCTGTTGTCATAGTTATAGCACATTTGCATGCATGTTTTTTACATCCGTTTTGGCAAATTTTGAATACAGAATCAGAATTTGTTTAACCAGTTTTTGCCTGGCGAGGGTCCGTTTGGTAGCCTCCATCTGCGGTTGGTTTCTGAACTGGCAACAAACCCTTAAACAGAATGCAAACCCAGTCTGTCTCAGACCAGAGACGAGACCCTGCGCAGACATCAGGAGCTCAAACCCCACTCAGTGGGCAGCTGTCTAGCGATACCATCTGCTGAGTTGAACTCTTGGCCCTAATCCTGTGTCTCTGAGGTTCATTAAGTATTTTTAAAAGTGTTCACCAGCATTTTAGTCATCATTACTTCATTATGTTTTTAGCAACATAAGAGACATCATGGCGTGGGGTCACGCAAACCCTTTAAATAATACAGGCAAATAAGAAGCCAACCTCTATTGTGTTCTGAGTGTGACCATTATTGGTTAATCCAATATTCACACAATAATCTTTGTGTTAATGCACTTTTTTAATAACTCATTTATCAACCATATGTAGCTAAACAGGATATCAGGATATATATCATATAGAGTTAAATAAATATATACCATGCATAAATATAACATGTACAAATATTTAACACATATATATTATGATTAAATACACTCGCACTTATACTTTAACGCACGTCTGTCTGTCTCTCTGTCTGTCTGCAGTGCATCTACTGTATGTCATGATATCTTGATGTTATTTTAAAGCAGAGATTAATAAACAGTTTCTGGGTTAAAGTGAAAGTCACGCACCTCTCCTGTCCGACGCAGAGCAGCGCAGCGCGCCCAGCAGCCCCAGTAACACGAGTCCCAGTTCACACGCGCTCATTTTAAACCATTATATTATTATTATTATTATTATTATCCAGATGTTGTCCTGAAACCAAACGCAGAAAGTTTGGTGAAGATGTTTAACTTGCGCTCCTGCGCGTCGGTGCGCGTCTCCAGTCCAGCTGCGAAGTGACGCGGCGGCGCGCGCGTCTCGTTACGCACGCAAGCGGCGCTGACGCCTCGCTGGAGTTACCAAAGCGTTCTTGCTGAAACGTTAGTACAACGTTTTTAATGTGGCATATACGCACCTTTTTAAGTTATTAACTTTTATGTTTGAACTAGTTTAATACAACGTCTACTTTGTTTCTATAACTTTGTTTCTATAACTTTGTAGTTTCTATAACTTTGTAGTTTCTATAACTTTGTTGTTTCTATAACTTTGTAGTTTCTATAACTTTAGGAATGAAATGTTAATGTTTTAATTACGTTAGGGAAACGTTTCTTATAACCTCAAATTATTAGCTGGGAAATTGTATATTTTTAATGCACGTTTTTTGTTGAATATGCAAATGAATAATGTATTTATTTAATACGCGCATGCTGTACTTTATCACACATAATACACATAATAATGCACGTGTAAACTGTAAATTAAACCAACTGAGATGTCTGATATATAGAATAAACGTGATTTAATGTTTATGTATTTTTAACATGTTTTAATGTATTTTTATCATGTTTTAATGTATTTTTTAACATGTTTTAATGTATTTTTTTAACGTGTTGTTGTGTTGGACGGCTGGCGCGTTTGTTGCCATGGTAACGTGAAACTTTCCCTCAGTATGAGACTGAAGTTCGTCTGTGAAGGTAAATAACCAACAATATAACACTAATATAACAGTAATATAACAAATAATATAACATTTATTATGAATGCTGTGTTTTACAGAAGTGTAACTTTGTTAAGTTCATTTATTCAAGCACAGACATGATACGATATTAACTTTATGACCGGACTGTTAAGTTAAAGTTATACCTGTCTACTTTTATTATGCTTATAACAACAAGGACATCTCAGTTGTTTTTATTCTTTATATTCATTGTTTTTCACGTAGACGACGTTTAAAGTTCCCAGCAGTTTCACAGACATTAAAATAACATTTACAAACTACTTGGGTTGGTAAAGGTTAGTGTTTAGTTCACCTACCATTGATCAGTTAAACTAATATTGACTGTTTTCTTCAAGCAGGAATACATTCAGAAACATGTCGAAAAAATTGGGTGAAGATGGAGACACTTCTGTGAACGGTGAAAACATGGACGATGAGACAGTTTATCCTGAATTAGAGGAACCAGAGCTTTCCCGGGAACAGAACCGGACCTCCGGAAAAGGAGGGGAAAATGCTGCACCTGGGAGAGTAAATGCTGACATAACCAACCCGGTCCGAACCTCAGATCCTGACCAGGACATTAAACCACCACTGATCAACACACAAACATGTATGTGAGAGACATTCACATTAAAGATAGATAGATAGATGGATGGACGGATAATTCCTCATATTGTTTATCTGATGTGTAATATATTCAGGTGCCAGTGGACACAGAAGAAGAAAAGAGAAAACAAACGCCAGTCAGATGCCGTTCTCCACTGCAACATCTCCTACAATCAACACTGTTGTCAGTTTACATTTCATTCATCTGAAGTTAACCATGGTGTTACTAATAATCTAGCTAGCCAAAATTTTGACCATCAACATACAAGTTGTCTGTTTATCTCATTCCTGAAGCTGTTTACTAAATAACTATT
>JBAJNP010007536.1:0-22341 GCA_036877545.1 Yasuhikotakia modesta | reverse complement strand
ATTAATTTGTCATTTAAGATTAAGTTTGTTGCAATGCATTCTGGGATAGCTGGGATACATGCAGTGCTTTCCTAGAAAATGGCTGGAACAAAGGATCTATGTAGGCGTCTTACTACGATTTGGAACAGAGCAACAGACTAGCAAGCTAGTAACCTAAATGTATGGTGTTTTCAGTTTACAATACACAGTCACACTCGATCAGTTGTTCACCTTTACTCAAACTACAATACTGCTGATTTATATGACATTAAATTGCATGCGTTTGACTTGCTGCATTGCTGTTTATGCATCTCTCTCTACCACACATCCTCTCTCCCTCCATTACAAATTCTCAGGCTGTGCGGGAAAATGGCCGCCTCTGCTTTCGCTGATGTCATGCTGAATTTAGGCAGTCGGGGGTCAGAGCCAAGCGCTCTGGGCTCTGTAAAGCGAACGCTCGTGGATTAAGATTAAATCTGTGTGGGTTGCAGTAAGGGCAACTTTTCTTTATAAATAGCATGTTTTAATCAGGCACTATCCCAGGGCTGCAAATCTTCCTGCAGGACCCCAGGCAGCTGTCATCTCTACAAAGACATGCAGTGGAAACGAAAACGCTGTCCTAAGAGGGAAAGCAAATGACATCGCTGCTGCCCGACATCCTGTATTGCATCCAATCTCCCTGCATCCCTAAACTGCACCGTGTTTGATTTCTGAGCATGTTATTGCTATCTGAATCTCAAAACACAGATTATGGCATTTTGCGAACGGAAGCATCTGTGACAGGCAGGGAAGGAAGGTCACTGAATTATTAAACTGACTACGAGGTACTGGGACATCCACTATAATACATGCCGTCCCATTCAACCCTAGAGAAACACAGTCACCCAGGCTGGTTTGACAAAAATCGACTGTGACTTCCACCTCCCCAGTCAAAACCGGTTTTAGCCTGATTGCAGACACCGCTGCAGCTGGCAGTTTCTAGAATAATCCGCAGCTAAGGCTCAGCCCCACCCCCCAACAATCCAGAGGCCCCGCCCCCACAACCCCTTCTCTTGTGCCATCAATATTATAGACTGAAGCGTGTCTCTTTCTGCTGAATCAAAACTCTCCTGACCGCTGACGGAACATGCAAATGAAATGCGACAGAGACAGCGCGCTACATATGGAATTTTGCATCGATTTTGCAATTTGGTGTATAGATTTTACATATTCATCTAAAATTCATTGCGGAGGAGAAGTGATGCATTATGTTAAGAGCGTAATTATTTTAACAGGAGTGCAATTTAGGCATTTAGCTCTAATTACAACATTCTTTCATAGATAAATCTATCAAGTTATAGCAGGTGTAAAATTATTTTGCACCGACAGTGATGTGTGAGTGTGTATTTCTGTATTAATATCATAATCATTACTAAGATCACGCTGGTGTTAAAAAAGGCACAGTGATGTCACAAGAATGACAAAACATTATTTCATGAAACATTACCGCAACAATTACATAAAACATTATTTTCTAACTGTTACTCTCTTATGATCCCGTAAAACTTAGTAATATTACAATAAAAAAAACAAAAATAAATGTTGTATATGCAATAGTATCCACGTTACATCACTCAAACTCAGATTGCTTTAAAGCATTTTAGTTGCATGATCAAAATATTGCAAAATCAATCTGTGTAAACAAGAAAAACAAGTGATTAAAGTTAAAGTTTGACAGTGATAAACATGCACACACACACACACGCAGGTTGCATTATAATGCGCAGTCTCAAGGCAGCATATCAATGCAGCATGAGGCAGACTGAACTTTCCTCCAGTTTCCATGCATTTTGCAGTCTTGGCACGCTGACAGATCAATATTCAGCACTGACAAAATCCTGACCTCTTTAATAGATTCTGTGTGTCGATCACCATGGACCTAGCTAACAGGGAACGTTCCTGTAATGTTGGCTAACGTTCTCTAAAGGTTCTCTTAAAATTATCAAAAATAATGGAGATAATGGTTATATCGTAAAACTTTTGTTAACATTGCATATCAAATACATTTAAAACATGATTCAGATGAAGAATTAAAAAAATGTTTGAATAACATTGTCAAAAATGTCTAAAAACTGGATGTTTTGAATGTTTCTAAAATATTCATTAACATTTAACATGCAAATGTTAGGGAAACGTTCTTGCAACCTAAAATTGTTAGCTGGAGACTGCGTGAGAGAGGCTGGTCTGGCTCTCCATGTGGAAGTGATGAGAGGAAAACCTTCATTAAGGTTATTGCCATGTCAGTCGTGTTATCTTATGCTTTTGTGTTTATTTCCTTTCAGCGTTAGTGGATTGTACGAATTCAATTTCAAGGAACAATGGACTTCTGTGAGTCGCTGTTTATGCCTCTGTAAAAAAATAAAACGGCAAAATAGATATTTTGCTGTAAAGAATAAACTTAGCAGTTTGTTTTGGTTGATTGCTGGTGTGCGTTTGTGAATTGAATGTATACATTGTGCACTTTACGTTTCAGTTCATATATTAACAGATGCAAGATTTTCATTTCAGGCACAAAGAGGACGATAGCAGCTGAAAAACTAACAATACACTCTGTAATTAAACGGAGCCTCTTTAGGGAAATGAGGGAACGTAGCGTTAACAACCTTATGTCTGCGCTAATCACAGCGGGTTATGCATGCGACTAATTATGAACTTGTTATAAGGGCCTCAGTTCGTGCCGTACGACAGAAACCACAACAAGAAAACTACTAATCTAACTGATGTCTTTATATTGTTTATATCATGCTATTTTCAAACTAGGGCGCTCGTTGCGGATTAAACAGCTTTGTTTTAAGCGCTCTGCAAGGATGGTCGCATCACGCACACAAATAAATAATGCACAAGTTAATGCTAATGTTAATGCTAACGTGGACCACGCTGCTCACGCATGTGATGTGGGTCGATGAAGAGGCGGATGTGAAGCAATGTTACAGAAAATCCACAAAGCAAAGGACAACATGCATTAAAGAATTAAAGCAAGCAAGGCATGGCGCAATATCTAATGCAGCTTTCTGCATTCTTACTGCGTTGTTTAATGCAAAACAAAAATTAAATACAAACAGTGAATTTTATAGAACACAACTGTACATGTAATTGCTTTGTGAAAAGGGTACATGGCTTCCTAACACAAACAATCAGGACAATGGTGCATAAATACATCATATATAAAGAGGCATCGAAATAGAGGTTTAAAGTTTGATGTTTTTTTAATAGCATCTTGGGAGTCTTTGGGTGTTAGAGGACAAAGTGCCACATTTTTGCCTCACATATTTTCTCTTAAAACCTGAGGGGAACATTTATCACATTACTGATGCATCTGTATCTTTTTGAGTCTAACTAGAGAGAGTGTGTGTGTGTGTGTGTGTGTGTGTGTGTATAAAAACAAACATACTGTCACTAACCACTACACATTACTAGTAGTATTAAGGAATAACTAACCAAAAGTTCACCTGTCATCATGTCTAAAGATGTTACACAGAAACATGCTGACAGCCTCAGTCGCTGTTCACTTCCATTAAACGTTTAAAAAAACGTTTGATGTTCTTTAAAAGTTTCACTGAATAAAAAGTGGCACAAGTTTAAAAACCATGTAAGGGTGACAGAATGATGACAGAATGTTCATTCTTGTGTGAACTAGTCATTTAAACACACTTTTTAGTAACCTGGCAGAATTTCAGCTGTTTTCAAAATAGTACAGCTGCTGCAAAAACAAACCACTATTTTCAACAAGCAGCTGTGTGACATGACAAAACACTACATCACTGTTTTAATGTCACGTTTTGTTGCTGTTGCACCCTCAGTTTCACAGCTGAGAGAACTACGGCAATAATAAAACATACCTGCCTACGCTCACTCACTCTCACTCACAAAAATAAACTTCATTTTGCACAGAAGAACCCGGATAGGCTAGATTAGAACGGTGCATTTTCACAACAGAACAAAATGAGAACAAATTTCAATTAAAGAGGCAAAGGGTCTTTAAAACACTGATAGCCATTTAAAACGTGGTCCATTATCAGTGAACTTTTGTTAGTTTCACTAAACCAATGTTGATTAAATATTATTATCTTTCATTAAAGGTTGTGTGATTATGAAAATTCTCTTTATTTGAAATTCTCTCTATTTAAAACAGAGTTTTAAGCTTTTATCTTTATTCTTGATGTAATTTTAAAAAAATGTTTTTCCACTTTTTCAATATTTGGCTTTGCTGCTAAACTGCTCTGAAACACACAACAAAAACAGAACCCTAAAAGTTCTCTTATAGTTGTCAAAAATGCAGTGATGTCAGTACAACTTTTTTTTAAATATATAAATCTATAAGAAATTTTATAAGTACAATGTCCTTTACAATAAGTACAATGTTTCTCTAAAACATTAGAGAAATGTTCCTACAACCTAAAATTGTTAGCTGGGACTGTATGCCATTGGAACCCATGTATCACCAAATGCAACACATCGTCTTACCCCATGTAAAGACCCTCATTAACGGCTAAAACTTAGTGGGAGTTTGTGGGTTGAGCCCATTGGCTTTAATTAAGCCTGAACTTAACGTACGTGTGCCAGACTCATTCTCTCCATCCCATGTTGAGCAGAATCTCACAGCTGAGGTTAAGACATTCACGGCCTGTGGGTGTCAAAGTTAATGCCCGTGATATTTACGAATTGGCTGGAGAATTAATGGAGACTCGGTTAGTCAATTGGTTCTTTGTTGGCCACGCTGGAAGCAGGACAAGTGTGTTTGGTTTACTTTTAGGCACTTGTCCCGGTAATTGGCGACAGTCTGACAGGGCCATTCTTGTGCTGCGGGGCTGAACATAATACTGGGTCCGGCCTTCATCCTATCAATGGTGTAGCTGTAGTAGAGTCTCCAGAAGTATAAAACACAGTTGGCTTTGCTTTAAACGCCACTCACTTGTTAGGCCTTCGCTGACTGAATTCATTAGCTGCATAAAATAACAGAAATGCTTTGTATTTCCATTTATATTTTAATTAATGCTACATCCACAGGTTTAGCCTCTCTAGCGCCACCTCTGTTTGAAACACAACATTGCAGTTATTGTTAACATTGTTATTTTACACACCGTTCATTTTGTATGATAAAATCAAACTCTTTGACCGTTTTTTGTTTTCAATCTTTCAAAGAAAAGCTGCATCATTAATTCAGTTTCCAGTTCAAAGTAACTTCTCAGGCAGTACACAGGACTCAGAGTGCTCTTCATGTCAGCTGTCTGTAAACACTTATCTTCTCAACAGCCTGGATCGCTCAGCCAGCCACAGAACCAAGGCCTCCATCCCTCAGTCTCTAATCAGGACGCTGTATGTGTGCGTATGATGGATCTGCGTCCTTGGTAATGCGTGTGTGTGCAACATTATCCTTCTGCTATACGGAAGACAAAACCTTCAAAGAAAGCAACAAATATTCTGCAGCAGCACCGTTTTACGCTCCCTAATGAGCATTTTTGAGGCCTAGGGGAAAAAAATTGCATTACGTGTAGCTGCGCTATTGTGATGCGCTAACGTGGATGGATTGCAGTTAATCTGTTTGAGTGCTGGCGCATGCAAAAACAACACCTGCTGCATCTTTTGGTGCAAGAAAAAAGCCATATGCAGCCACTGCATGCAAATGCAATTAAATTTTCTTAATGCTATAACATTTTCGGTACTCAATGCACAAAATTGCATTATGGCATTTCTTGCATTTAATGCAGGAGGCATAAAATGAAATGGAGGCAAATGCGTAGACATAATGAAAACTGGCCTGTATCAGAACCCAATCAAGGTAAGTGTGCTGGCAGCTGACACAGACAAACAGAACCACCGCGCGGATCAATCTGTTCTCCACCAACGCAACCGCTGCTGCATAAAGCAGCCATGCAGCACCTAAAATTGAAACAACGCATTTACAGTGAAGAGGATGAGAACTGCGATTATTAAAGAACAGAAGTTTGTGTCATGTGTCATTATTTACAGCTGACATTATACATGTTTTCTGTGTGTCATTAATTAGTTTGGCAACATGGAGGAGAGAGAGAAAGGGAGAGAGAGAGAAAAAAGAGAGAGAGAGAAAGGGAGAGAGAGAGAAAGAAACCACTGCAGTGGCTTTTTGAGGCCTTTGATAAATAATTTACAACCATGCTGCTTGTCCCCTGGCCCTTAGACCCTCACACACACACACGCGCACACAAATGCACACACACACAGTGTAGTTTTCTACATGGTTTTCACTGTAGAAAATGTGTATTTTACCCCCCATGATAAGATTTGCTACATTTGCTAGATAAGTAAATATATATAAAATATATAATATGACTTTATAATAAGACTAATATTAACATTATGGAACCATCCAAAATATGATCATAGGATGCAGAGGTACTATTAAGCACATACAGGTTTGCATTGATAATTTGCATTAATATCTTAAATTATTTGTAATAATTGTGGTTAAAATTGCCGTAATTACATGAACAAGGTCTATTTTCCAATGAGAAGAGCAGAGCGGCTTCTGTCTGCGCAGCTGCTGGGATCTTAACGCATGTATTGACATGCATTACTTACTGCGGTGTACACAACTGCAATATTTCACTCATGCAAAATCACAGAGCTGCACTATGCAAAATATTTCTCTTAATCACCATCTAATGACAGCGACTTATGTCCTTAGCATAGCTGATTTGTTTCCTGGTTTTTAAAAGCAGATTAATTCCGTGGAAGAGACTTAAGATAAGCCGTGCGCAAAACACAAGCGATGTACTTCATCTTGGGACTGTTTCCAAGCTTAATCTGATTAAATCAGTGTTTCCCTCTCTCTCTCGCTCTCTCTATCTCTCGATCTCTCTGTGCATCGTTTTCACAGTCCTATATTGTGGCCTGTCAGAAAAATTAAAGTTGTTTGGACTAAATTAAAATCAGAATCTTTTCAAGAAATATTTTGTGTTTGTGTTGAAAGTCTCTTCATATCCTGATAACATCACTAAAGTAAAGTGGGATGATTATATTTATATATTAATAAATAGTCTGTGGAAAACACAGGAGCAAAAATTGTTTGTCCAATCGCTGCATTCGGCCTCAGTGCAATGACTGGATATGGCCTTGATGTAACAAGACATCATTCAATACTATTTACTTTAAATCTTTATCTTATTTGACTGATAGATGCCAATGTGTTTGTTTAGAAGTCAAAAGAAGTGAAAATAACCAAAGAATTTTGTTTTAATTCTAAAGAATAAATAAAGTTTGTTGAACAGAAACTGCCAAAAGCGAATAAACTAAACCACTGCAGCCATACAAATAATGTGGTGTTTACTAAAGCACGTTTCCACAGGAATCTGTGCTTTGTGCTCTGTCCACAGCCTCTCAAAATGTTAAATATTTACTTCAATGATTTAGGATTTTAAGTCAAGGTTGTAAAAAAGACCTGCCAGGCCTCAGAGGGGTGACCTGGATCCATCCGTACGAATTAGGTGCCCAATGCAGTTATGAAGGGTCTCGCCACGGACTCGCTCACTGTGTCCCTGCTTCATGAAACATGCTTTGAAAAAGAGGGACTGATACGGTTTTACAAAATATATCAGCCTATTTCAGCTCTGGGGAAGTAGAAGAGAAAAATATAATCCGAAAAATATAATCCCTCTTGCATTGGAAAGTCAAAAAGTGCTGAAATACGAAAAACATGCTGAATAAAAAGCATTTGGGTCGGGCCGAACTGGGCCCTGGTTCTGTGTGCATTCATGCTGCAAATTCCATCAGTGTTGAGGTTATTGATTCAGGGCCTCTGAGACACAAGCTGTAATACTGAGAGAAATGGGAGTTTTATGCAACATACAGGTACAGAACTTCTGCCTGGCCTTCAGATGCATTAGCTGTAATGTAAAACTAATGTAAAACAACAAAACACACGCATATGTAGATTCTGCAACCGATCAACAGTCTCTGACTGCAGCTACAGAAAACACAGATATTCAAACACGTACGTTGTGTAATGAAATGGTTTCGCATTGCTAACAAACTAGCCAGAAGTTGCTAAAAGGAAATTCACCACCACAGCATATTGGCCAAAAGCAGCTTATAAAGACTCTGAGGAAACAGAGATGTTGAGACAGGCTTGAACAAACAAACGCTCTCAAGATATTATGGGATGGCAGCCAGGCATTTACAGCTAACAATAGATGTACGCAGGGATTCAACCCTGATAGGCCCATATTCTGAGTCCAATTTCTGTTAATGGAAAACGTGTGTATTACTGTCTATCCAATGTGAGAGTTTTCACACAGAGAAACTCCTTTATACAGAGAAAATTACTGTTAGCTTAAAGCTACAAATAGCTACAGTTGTTGCCTCGGAAACGACAGGAAATGATGTTTCACAAACAGCATCTCAAAAACTGAAATGACAACAGAACCAGAGAAAGCAAAGAACCAAATAAATGAGCTGAAATTCAGTTTGAAGGCCTCAAAACACAACATTTGTAACATTTCAGTTAAACAAAATACAATCAGTAAACACTTAAATAGGAAAGTTAATGATTATGTTATCTTTAATAATCGCATTAGTAGTTTGTGAACATTAAACTTTATTATTTTAATAAGTTCCTGAGTAAAAAACGAGGGTAAATGGATTATCATTAATGAAAATGATGACAGACTCAAAACTGTTTCTAATCTAAAACAGGCGCGTAATAAAAAGAGAGGACATTGAATTGAATCTATGATGGCTACTGACCTGGGTCAGAGAGTACAGACTGCAGCTGGTCAATATGCTGTTGTATTGACTTATCTTAAATCTATTCAATTGTAACACCATGTGTCCGTTCGTCTCGAGGTCCCATTAAAATGCACGGCCCACGGTTCAAGCTTTGATTATTAGATAACCCACTCATTTGGGCACATATTTAAAGCTATTGCTTATCAATACAAAGGCACTAGGGCTTTGTCGCAAAATTGCACATTGTATTGTGTAGATTTGGTGAAATATAATTATACTGCCCCAAAGACTGATTGCTTAACCCTTAAAACATTTAAAAATGCAAAAACATTGTTTAATAGTTTGCAACAAGAACACATATAATTAGCAATACGCAAACAGTCGGCTATTTCATTAAAAAATACAATACCATTTTTACACCAGTTGAGTAATTAAATAAAATATATAATTTAAAAAAGTGGTGAAAAGGAGAGGTTGGTTGCAAATATAAAACAAATAAAAGTTTCCTATAGTTCATGTACATCTGCTGAACATCAGACAATTTAAACTATTGTTAATATTGTTAAACTGCTTGTATTTATATTATATGTATTTGTTTAGCAGACATTTTTACCCAAATTGTCTTACAAATAGCGTTAGCATAACATTTTGCCATAATAACCAACTAACCTTTTCTACAAGTGCCTTGTAGGAAAGTTTTAAGACACACACACACACACATTCAAAAACTGCCTATACAGCAGATAACACCCCCCCCAAACACACCACACACACTGTATAAACACAGGAAACACATGCAGTAAAAGCACATACAAACATGTCACCACACTCAGTGTGTGTGTGTGTGTGTGACAGAGAGAGAGAGAGAGAGAGAGAGTGACAGAAAGAGAGCAGTGATGCTTGGTAATTGAGAAACAGGCCTGTCACCGGTGACCTGGATGAGGCCAGGGATGAAATATATTCTACTCCCTCAGCTTTGTGTGACATTGACAAGTTGCTGAGCTCTAGTGCTGACAGCCCTGACTGAAAACCAGCTCATCCCGATCGCTCACCTGTTCCTCAAACCCTGCCCTTTACATACACACTCATCTGTGTGGAAACACACACACGACACCGTACCCACATTATGACAGTGTCACAGGTCTTCTGTCATTGGTCATTATAACAATGTCATGTGTCCAAATCGCCACATTTCTAAATCAGTTTTTTTAACGCATGCCAAGTGGTGCCGTTTCCATGCAGCATGTCAGTGATGTCCTAAACTGTGTGTTCATTATTTTATAACATTTTAGCTCCATATCGTGTCACTTTCCATTGTTGCTAGTTTTCTGACTCCGTAGAACGTGAGTAAATAAGACAATGGATGTGTACAATCTGAAAGTGGTTTAATGTGTATTATGACAGCTCTGTGTGTGTGTGTGATTCTGTTAACTTCATGTTTATGATATGATATAGCATTTAAAAGTTCGACTAACCTTACTGCAAGGTTGTTTTTGATCATTTTGATGGAACGTTTGCTAACATTTTCTAAATGTTCTGAGAACGTTTTCTGTTCGCTAAGCTGGCATCATTACCTCTGCTCTGCTGCAGCCAACCAGAATAATGTTGGGAGAAAATAATAAACTGAAAGCCTGAGGCTTGTGAACTCTGTTGATTTGTTCTGTTGTTGGTCTAATCTGGATTTGGAAAGCAGATTATAGTGCATTAAATTCTTTTCAACCGAAACATTAATACCACATTCGTTTAGAATCTGTTCAGATTATAGAGAATTGCAGCAACTGTCTACAGTAAAAAAAAAAGCAATTCATTCACTGAGAACAGACATGCACAAAATTAAATCAGCTTTCAAATAATTCATGTCATTTTATCTGCCGGACTATTTTAAATAGTCACAACAAATAAAAACTAATTAGGCTGTTTGCTAAAGCTGCTACACCAATTACCCAGTTTATTTGAAAATTGTTATATTAAACACAGTTTAATGGAAGTGCAATATTATTTTCATGAATGAATGAACAAGTTATTCACACATTTAGACAAGGTTTATTCAAACGCAGTGCAAAGAAATCATTTAGCTAAATATATTTTTTATTTATTGAAAATTATTCGCTTTCACAGCTTTGCAGAATTCAGAAATCTGCTTCCTTGTTCTACAGTTTTTGAGTTTGTCTGACAAAAGCCCAACACATCGCAGCCTACAATAAAACAAATTACATTCTGTGCAAACATCATTTTTATACTGAAAAATACACACTAATATTCGCATTAAAATGACGTTGATGAGAATCAGGAGAAACCAATTGGAAACTCAATATGACAGCTGCACAAACCAAAAAGACTGAGAGGTATAGAGTGGGAATTGGCGTCTTGTGTGACATCACATCCCTGCAGCAGAGCCGGACTGAATGAAGAGCTGTGAGGACAGTCCAGCACAGAGACAGGCAGAGCTCAATCTCATTGTGCTGTGCCTGCAGGCGAGAGCTCTCACTCTGCGCATTAACCTCTCAGTCCATCTGCCAGGAACTTATTACAACCAACACTGCAGGACATGATCCAAGATGCTAAACGCAAGAAAGGAAAGAGGAGGAAGGAACGATAATGCAGAGCATACTGATACATATATATATATATAAATAATATATACACACACACATACACAAATATACACACACACATACACAAATTTACTCACACATAGATATACGCACACACACATACATACATATATTTACACACACACACACATATATACACATATACACCCACACATACTTACATATACCTGTATACACACACACACAGTGTACTACTGGCATTTGACTGACTTGCACAAACTCATTAGCTACATTCTCACATTCATGCTGCACGTTCTATCATCAATCCACTGAATATGGATAAAAGTCCACAAGCAGAACCAGGGTCACATAATTACACTCCCATCTGTTCTGTAAGATGCTGAGATAGGATAGGCTGTCAGACCAGCCTGACCTCTGACCTCAGGATTAGGTTTAAACCGTGCGGTTTGCAGACACACTGAGAGAGGAGACATGAACGACTCCACAGACACCCTTCAGAACACGACATGTTAACAATAATAAACACACACAGGTATCATCTCAAACACAACCTACTGAAACCTTCAGTGTCCCGCTACACTGAACCTACAGCCACCTATAGGATTATACAACTCAAGGTTAAAACTTTGGTTATACATCTGACTTGTGTCTGTACTAATGTCTGTTTCTGTAGCTCAGCTGAGAGATCATGAGACTATAAACATGATAAAACTGATCACATGTAAAAGTCACAGTGGCTATAAGCACTTGTCAAACACATTCATGAAATCTGTAAATATAATGACAGAATTTTTATGATTTACCACATATAGCCAACATAAAATCTGAGTGAAGAATAGAATTTAAAAACGTGTGTGCAGTACTTTAAAAATGTGTATTTTCCTATAGTTTATTTTTTATTTCTATACTTTGCAAACAGTTGTTGCTAAATTGTGAACAGTTACATATAAATTATAAATTATTTGTCATGTTCTCTAATGCTTTCTGAGAAACACGTCCTTGAACTGTCATGGACAAAGCAAGTTAATGATCCATGTACTGTACTGTACATCGTATAGTATGTATATATGTGCATGCTATAGGTCACAGTGTGTACATAGCCGATTAGCATTTATTGATACAATGTTAGTATGTATGAATCTTTTGTGACACACACACACACTTGTACACAACACACATTACACACAAACTATTAAAATCAAAATAACGTTCATTATTATAATTCATACATCACATGGTGACGTGTCAATTAGGGCTACAAAGTCAACGTGCGTGTCGAGCCGACAGAATAATTAAACCTGAATATTAATGACAGAAGAGTCTGTGATCAATCTAAAGCCAACGAGACATTCATCTCGGTCTGTTTAGTACCCACCCTCTGAGGGCAGAGACGCTATGAGGTCCTTGATAAACTCAAAGCAACATCTAAACAAAAGCAATTTGACGATTTTCATTGGTTGCACCACATTACGTCTCCCAGTGTAAACAAATCACCCAGTGTAAACCATGCCAAGGTCACGGGTTCGATTCCCTGGTTATTAAGCTAGTTTTATTAAAACCAGTGCACTGCCAGTCGTTTTGAGTAAAATCATCTACCTTTGGCATAAACGCACATTACTCCCATTGTGAATTTTAAATAACGGCTGTACATAGTCTACATTTGTGATGCATTCTGGGATACATTGCTACACATTCGTGTCTGAATCTGATTGGCTATTCTAAGGTTCATAAATCTTGACCTGGGCAGTACAGGTCGAAACACCATCAGAAGAAATCAGAACCAATCCTGTCCAGTTCAGTAATGAGATTTCAGCACCAGCCCTTAAAGAACCAGGTGGGTCCCTTCTGCTAAAGCAGTAATCCGAGTTAAACCATTTAACCATCTGCAAAGCTGTGTCTTTACAAAAAGTCACTAAGTGACACTGTCACTCCTGTAAAGCGAGCTAACTTGTTGTTTTGTCATTTATTTACGCAAACTAGTTGGTAAACAGTTTTTGAATATGCATTATTTCCCAAAGGGCAAACAAATTAATGAATATTCACACTCAATCTATAGCCCAGGGCTTCCTATACATTATTTATGCACACTGCGCTAGACGCAGATGCATCAACTATGTCACAGCAAAAAATTATTTAAAAACTTCCCAGAACTTTCAGCAATTTATTTTACTTTAACAGTGAAATTTTGGTAACCAATTAGATTACTGCCCGCTTCACTACAGCCCTTATACTGAACATACAGACAATATACATTTATATAGACAGTATATAATGAGACAACTATACATATGCCCACACACTACATTACACTTATAGATATATACATTTATTTATATATCTATACTGTTTTATATAAATATAGTAAGTATAGTAATAATAAGATTCAACAAAAATAATTTATAGACCGAGTAGATAATGGATTCTCAGTTACAGCTCTGATATTTCTATTAAAGTACAAACAGGAACATGAACAACTGTACCAGTAAGAATTTTACAAAACAATTCTAGAAATACAAGTAAATAACTCAGATAATTAGTTCTGGCAACATTTCAAAGCTGTAATCAAAACTCAAATAAAGTCTCCTTACGCTGTCGAGGAAAATCACCTGAGATATTAGAGCGCTCTTATTTGCCATTTGACTTTTCTATGGTGTACGACAAAAATCTAAATCTAGGACTTCATTTGTATATTTTGCTGCGATTCTCCGGTGACATCAGCAAACAAGCGGAACAAAATAAACTGATAAAAAGAGTCACTTTGATTCATGGCTGACATGCCGTTTCTCTGCAGCTTTGAGACGTGGTGTTGAAAAACAACTGACTCCGTTTTTATCCCTGCCTCCTCCTGTTCTGTGCATCTGGTATCTTTTCTTTTATGAGAATGAGACAAATGCTTATTAGCGGGTGAAAATCGAGGACCATCACCCTATTACGGGGGGACGTACTGTTTTTCCACCATTAGAGAGCTGGGGGCCAACAGGAACACCTTCCCCCGTTAAAAGGTTTCCTCTCCGGAGGGGAGACAGTTTGGGTGACAGTTTAAAAGCTTCTATCTCCCATGAAAACGCTGTTGCTTTCTTCCGTTCAATTGCACGGGCTGGTCAAATTGCATTAGTGATGCACTCCGTCTTTATATTGCGACACAATGGGCTTTAAATGTGGTGCTATTTTGAAGTCTATTCCGAAAGCTCTTGCCACCACCAACAACGATTATAGCGGCGTGACATTTTCTCCTACGACAATCAAATGGATCATAATCAGAGAGATCAATACAGACCAATTAACCAGAGTTGTGGGGGAAACTCAGTCCTCCTCTGAGGTAATGATCATACATACAACTGTAACCTTCAAATAAATGGTAAATAAATGAAACACTGATCCGTGTTTGCTTGTGCGCTATGCTTTAAAGGCAGGGCAGATGGTCTTTTCCAGAAACATTTATTGTTGTGCTCATTAAAAGTCCCTTCACATACTGATAGCAATTGCTAAGTGGGCTAAATATATTCATATGAATTTATATATTCTGTGGAAGACGTAGCACTGTAAAATATTTATCCAATCACTGAATTCGGTCTGAATGCAATGATAGGATGTCCTACTTGCCTGTCAACTATGTGTCCGTTCATGCAACTTGGAGGAGGCGTGGCTTTGGAGAGAGAGCTTGAAACCAGGGCGGGATCTCCCCAAAATTACCTTTAACAAGGATAAAAATAATACATCATTGATATTGAACCACATGATGCCAGAGACAGAATGACAAGTCAAGCATTATATCAAACAAACTTCTGAAAAATATTCATCTTCATAACAGTGTGCATATGCAAATTAGGGCCCTTACAACGTATATGAATATGCGAGGAGTCTTTATTGTGAGGAATAACTGGGGGGATATTTGCATTTGTTTATTGTTATGTTATCTTATTATTCACCACTTAAAATATGGAAAGAGTAATTCTGCAGTATAGAATGTCTTTAAACAAGTGAATGGGAAATGTAGACCGCTGCAAACACACAAATGACAAACCAAGTCACCTGTAACGCTAACGTTCAAAACTTTGCCAATTTGGGAATTTATGACCTATGGATAATAATGAAACACAAATTTTCCTGAATTTCCAGTTTAACGCAAAATGCCAGCCTGTTTATCATTTAGAAAGCAGTTAGCACACTGGAACAACACAATATTTTATACAAATAAAAAAACTGACATTGCAAATAAACAAGGGAGAATATTTATTGTTTTAGCCAAATGTTTTCAACTTCTACAAATTAATAAATATAATTATACCCTATTCAGATCATGTTAATGTCACTATTAATCTAATATTCAACAAACAAGTTCTAGAGAGTATAAACACCTATTTTATCAATCAATAATATGAACAGTTTTCTTGGTGTGACAAACCTCTCTCTCTCTCTCTCTCTCTCTCTCTCTCTCTCTCTCTCTGTCTCTCTCTCTGTCTCTCTCTCTCTCTCCATTTAATTGTCCATGACTATAATGAACGTTTGCCTTAATCGTTAAATCAGATAAGCTCTAAAAATAAAACTAATGGTGAAATCTCTCATTTGCATGACCGCAGAGCAGCTCATTTCTGTGCGCGCGCGTGTGTGCGTGTGCGTGTGCGCGCTGCAGGGGTAACTACACTGCTGGGGAAACCTTCAGTTTGACCCATAAATCATTCATGTTTCCTCTGTATCGACACAAAGCACTTTCTGCCACTGCATCACATCGAGCACAACTCAGCAAACAGCCGACAAGACACGACAAGACCCAAAAAATAATCGATGCACAAGTATTTCTTTTCGTCTCCGACCAGAACAAAGGACGGGTCCACAATCTTGGTTAAACCGGTTACGTTTAATTTAACTGCGTTAAATGATGAAACGAAACGAGTAACTTAGTTGGTCAGCGCCGGACTGTCATACATTTCCAGCCGGAAAAGAGCAGCGAGGCCGGGCTGATCTCTGCAGCTGCAGACCCAACGCAGCATTAATAAATAGGTCATAGAGGTTTTTTACCCTCTGAATGTTTCAGGCTCGGCTTGGCAAATTGAACATAATTAAAGCCCAAGGCAAAGGTTGCACTTTCCTTGAAATAACAGGCTGTGTTGCAGCACACGGGAGAGAGAGAGAGAGAGAGAGAGAGAGAGAGGGAGGGAATGCTCCAAGGATCTGTGCAGCCTCCTTTAAGGACAAAAGAGGATAAAAGCAAAGCAGCCGTTATGGTATAGCTCACAGCCACAAACCCTGAAAGACTCAGTATGCATTACTGCCTTATAAACATCACTCAGATTGTGTGTTTAATGCATGCAAAGGTTTCAAAATTGTCTTTGTGATGCATGCTTGTGTGTGTATATGAGTGTGTGTGTGCACCTTTAACGGGAAGCGCATCTATTGGTGTGTGTGTGGGGGGGGTGTAGTGTCAGAACATATTAGTGTCAATGCCCTTTGTAAGGACAGTACCTGGGCCAGCCCGGATCACGCCAGCATCATGGCTGCTCTTAGCCAATAAGGATGCAAGCAGATTATTCTCAAGCAGGATAACAGGTTCCTACTGACCAGCAGCTCCGTTAATCAGCTGAGAGGAAGCAGGAAGGCTTTTCTTCTGGACCTGCTCAACAAAAATAGAAACATTGGCGTAGCGTTTAGAAACGCGTTTGGTGATGCAGTCAGTATTGTTGCTTTAAATTCAGCTATTAAAAGCAGGGCAGGGTGACCTTAAGGGCAGCACATTAAAACAGTTTAAACAGCATTTGCTATCAAGTATTATGCATGCAGTTTTTATTAGCTGAGACTACATGCAATATACAGAAAAAATAATCTGATATAATTGCAGGAATATTTTAAAAAGAACTAGAAAAAGCAAAACTTTTAACCTAAGCAAATCTTTCCTCAAACCTTAAAACTGACAGAAAAGTCTAAGGACATGTTGTGCATCAGCTACTATTATAACAGAGCGAATCGTCTTGGACTGTGACATCAGCGACCGGATCCTGTGACGAACATTTGAGACGTTTCAAGGTCCTGGTGTGTTTTTGAAGGAACGTCATGGGAAGGACATTGAATGGTTTGCTCTCTATCTGAAAGCCCCTGCTGGGTTAAATGCCTCTTTCACATCGTAACAAAATTAATGACAGAAAGTCTCAACCTGAAGGCTTTGATCCACATTAGGGCGCCTGGGCCCTGATTAATATGCAGCATTATTAACTGTCTGTGAGAGTCAGTGCACAAACACACACACACACTCATAAAAGAACACAAACACATACAGACAGACACACACACACGCTCAAAAGCACACACACACGAAAACACACACACACGCTCATAAGCACACGAACATACACACAGATACACACACACTCATAAAACACACACGTCTACGTCCTTTTGCTCACCTTTAAAGTTTAACAATTGATTTACTAATATTGCTAACAGTGACGTTTATGCATACAGAAAAATTAACAGACCCCTTGTTTCAGTTTAGGCTAAACTGGTGAATACCTTTTCCAAACAGAGATATTATGACTTTAATTGTCCAGTGTGTGTGTGGAAAAAACAGGGATGAAGAACAAGAAGCAAAAAAAAAACTGAGAGAGAAAGGAAAATAAAAGACAGGAGTGTTGGTGTTGCCCCCCCTCCTCCCATCTCCTCAGCTCACACACTGCACAAAATAATGACTGTGTATGTGTGTGTGTGTGCATGTGTGTGTGTGTGCGGTAAGCAACGCTAAAAACAAACAGTAAATATTTCTGTACGGTTTTGTGCTCCTGCTGTACAGACACCCAAACACAACGATGAGTAAAAACATTTTCATTACGGCTTCAAAATACTCCAAACGTAAATATTACTTGCTGCACATGCGGCAATTTTTCATACGATACGTTTGTGATAAATGTGTATTAAAATATGCAGATTACTCCATGTTGTACCGAAAATGAGAAAGACTCTGTTTTTTTGCACAAACGTTCAGGATTTTCATAAAACTGCCATGATTAGAGGAGAAAAACGAGCCAATTCTGCATAAATTATCTGGCAATATTATGTGAGGAAAAGCGCTTCAGTGCCGGTTAACTAGGTCATCCCACATCGCTCAGTAAGTTTTCACACGGCGCCGCTACGACCGTTTAAACCACCTGCATGGCGTGACTGTAACAACCATTGTGCTGATATTAAAGCCTGTGATTTCTACATACCCTCACATCAAATGGACACAATGCAAACAGATTCAGAGATTTAAACTGGGCCCGCTGGTGGAGAGGTCGGGTCTGTGGGATTTGGGCCACCAGAGTCTCCCCTTGCGTTACAGTTTGATTCTGCGCCTGTCAAGCGTGACCTCTGCGCACAGTCACAATGTCATCGGTCGTCCGCCCTGCGCTGTCTGCCTCTCTCTCTCTCCTCCTGCAGTGTCTCTCTACCCTTCCCCTGACAACAGATGCACCGCATGCATGCCAACACTGAGAGCCATGAGCTGGACAGATGGAATGGATGCGATCAACAAGTGTAAAGTGCAGAGGAAGTTAGCTGGAGCAGTACTGCAGAGAGAGAGAGAGAGAGAGAGAGAGAGAGAGATGAGAGAGAGAGATGAGAGAAAGAGCACATATTGGAGGTGTATGAGAGAGAGAGGGAGAGAGATTGTGTATTGGAGGTGTGTACCTGTTCCTACAGATGGCTGGCAGGTCCATAGGGCCCTACTGTCATTATGTGCTCTCGGCAGGGAACAAAAACAGTTTTATCCAGAGCACTGAAACTCTGCAGCTGCTCTGAGCATCATGGGAATCACAGGCCTGCAGCCTCACTGCCCAGCGTGGAGGACAGCAATGCAACATTCACATCCAGCCTCCACACACAGCCTTGTAACTTCATTTGAAGCATTTAAATAAAAAGTTTAACTTACTTATAAAACATTTAGATTTATTACAACTTAATTTGTTTTCCTGGCAAAGCCATGGAGATACACTGCCAAAATGTTATTTGTTAAAATACACGATAAATTTTACCTAAAGTTAAGTCACACCACCAAAGTGCATCAGAATTCATTTTCAAAGAATGCTTCTTCAATTTTTTTGCGGTGTTCATTCCCAGCTAACAGGGAACAACGTGTGAATGAAATAACTTTCACTTCTTCTCTTTCAACCCCATTAAACAAATTAAGCATAAATTATTTTATTTATTAGCAAGCCACGGATGTGAATGGCTGTTAAAAACTAAAGACACAAATTCAGTGCCAACACACAATGTCAATTGTACAAATAAGATTGTAACCACCTTAAATTACTTTTTTTCTGCGCATGCAGCGTTGCTGAATGGTTGCAGACACGTTTTTCTGCACAACAGGGGTCAGTCACTGCACTGTCTTGTTTTATAAACCTGAAAACATTCGCATCATTGGGAATCCGTTCAACATTAGAGAAAGTTTGAATGGAAGCTATTCGAGGCAGGTGGCAAAGCCGCCTTGATTTATATACTCCCTGTCTGTGTTTATACACACACACAGCTGAGAGACAGCGACAATATTTGTTGCCCTGCTTCTGAATGACTCTGAAACAATAAAAGAGAGAGCAAACTGGCTAACAGACTCCTAAAAACGACCGCTTCAACTTAAATCAAATCTCAACGCGTACCAAAGTCCATTACTGTGAATTAGAAGGATCAACCATCTACCAGAAAGCATTATTCACGTTTATTGAGTCAAAGCACTTGCCTTCGGTATATTGTGTACCTGCCAATACACTGCGGTTCAGATAAGACTGCTGTCCTGACAAATTGCTGTGCGCTCAGTCCCTCACTCCAGGCCCCAGTGCATGCTGGGATACATGAGCAGACTCAACTCCCCCTCAGGAACAATGCAAAAAAAATAAAAATATCATGGGCCTGGTTGGAGCAAACCCCACCCAGCTGACAATTTATGGTTGCAAGAACGTCACCATTAGATAACCAAAATGTTACAAACGTTCTAGGAACGTTTAAACCATCGTTTTCTGCCGGCCTTCTTGATATTGGCAAACAAAGCCAGCAAGCAGCGACAGAACTCCCCTCCCCCTCTTCTATTCCCCACAGTTTTCCTCAGCACATAAATAAAGACAAGATCCTCAGGCCCCGATCACACCACCTCACCCTGACAAATCCCTCGAACCCACAACCTCCACATGCACCTCCAAAGGTAATCTGTGCAGTGTGACAATCAATAATGCAACAACAAATTCATTTAAACACACATTACTGATGCGGTTCAATTAATGTCACCTCAGCTGCGATTTGTCAGTGTCACCTGTTGTCACCCTTTGATATTTATACCAATATCGCATTTTTTTCTTCTTCACAGGAAGACACGGACTAATGTTATTTAAAAACAGGCCCAGAAAAATAACATGTTCCACACAACCAATCATGTTAAGGGATGAACAAAACAAAAACTATAAATGGTACAAATCAAATTAATTCACCTCACAAACAAGCCACCTGATCAAATGCTTCACCAATCAGATGCGCAGCATATTTAAAAACACAATCCTGTGGATGACTTCTAATACTTTATCCTGAAATATTCAAATTAGAGGCAATACAAAATAATGACAGTAAAAATAAACCCTGCACTTTGAAACAAGCACACAATGACAGAACCAAAACCTCACAGGAAAAAAATTAATAATAACAACGTTTCATTTTTAAAAACTAAAACCACAAACATTTTCCTATTTCATGCGAATATTTTCATGCGTGTTCCACAGAAAAATAAACTCAACTTTGGAATGACATCAGGGTCTGTAAATTATAGGATTGTTTGTTTATTTTGGGGTGAATTGCTCCTTTAACTATTTTAATAGGTCCTTAATCTACTGCTAATTTTTGCCGTGTTGGGTTTAGCGACCGATCTCAAGAAGCCCAAATGGGACACTAACTGCACCAAAAATAAAAACACAAAAACTAAACCGCTCATCAAAAAAACAAGTTAGCACAAAACACGTGCTTCCACAAAGCTTGCAAGAGGTTTTGAACAGCCTTAAGTACAGTATCATGGTGTCTCTTGTGTGGGGCATTTTTATTTGCCGTCGTCAGGTTAATAAACCACCAGCCCACTTGATGTCGAGAGGCCCGCCACAAAGACTCGTCTCATTAGAGGCCGGCTGGCACTGCGCTCGGAGACAAAAAGCACATTCACTCGCTCTGAATAACGTTGCGCTCCCCATTGATGCCAGCCTGCAGCGTCGCAGCCGTGGCATCCATTCCGCACGCGCAGGCACACGTTCTGGCGCTGGGCCAGTACCACCTCAAACCCTCTTCTGCATGAGAGAGCGCCCGGCAGGGCTCAGTCGAGACGGGCTGTGCTGGAACACAGTGGGAACACGGCAGGGCTGGCAGTGGGCCAGGGGCTACAAACTGGCTGGGTTTGCTGCAGCGACAGCTTAAACTGCACATGCATTAACTTGAGGAGGGTTCACTATTGTGTTTCCACACACACACACAGCTGAATTTATTGTGTGCGTGTGTCTCAAAGAGAAGGAATCGAGTGACTATAATCAGCCAGTTACTCAGGTCTGAGAGCCATTATCTGCTAAGAGGGGATCAATGGGGAAAGATAGGAAAGTCAGTCTATCCACTGTATGGCTGCAGTGTTATCAGCGTGCAAGCAGGTGCAGCCCCTCGCCAACCCCCCCAGATGCATGCTGGGAAAACAGCGCACATCCTGAATCTGTTCTGATGGGTTGATTGGGGCTTAAAAATGTTTTTATATCTGGGAAAATACAGCATAAAAATGCATCTTTAACTGCCTTAAATGTGCATGTGTATGTGCATCAATATTTTGCATACAATAATCATTCAGTTCCTTTCCTCTTTATATGACATGCACACACACACATGCACACACACACACACACCTGCAAAAATGCAACAATGCACATTGTGAAAAAGTATTCTAATAAAATCTGATAAATAGATAACTCTAATCTTAACTGAGGTTATACAAGTTATGATAAAATGCAATCCTTCAATGCATTTAAAACAACGTTTCAATCAAATTTCTTGCATGCACACTAGTTCC
>JBAJNP010007535.1:614-22345 GCA_036877545.1 Yasuhikotakia modesta | reverse complement strand
TAGTTGATTCAGATGATTAGGTTAATAGCTGGTTTAAAGAACCTTTTCATGATATGCTAATTTTTTGAGATAGAAATTTGGGGTTTTCATGAGCTGTATACCAAAATCATCAATATTAAAACAATAAAAAGGCTTGAACTACTTCAGTTGTGTGTAATGAATCTAAAATATATGAAAGTCTAATGTTTATCAGTACATTACAGAAAATAATGAACTTTATCACAATATGCTAATTTTCTGATAAGGACCTGTATATGATGAGGATATATGATGAGGAAAATGTGGCCAAGTTGGTATAAAAAGCATCCCAGAATGCATCTGGGACGAGTGTGCAAAGCTGTATTCGAATGGAAGCTAAATTTAAACTATGTAATGTCAATGTTATTTGGATTTGTTTTACGTTAACTAAATATTATTTATAATTTGTAGGACTTTTTACTAAATGTACATTAAAATACAAACACAAAACCTGCTTTAACATTTTTAGCTTTAGAAGCTAGACTGGATGAGGCACTAACGGCAATGTTTACTCGCCTTTCCGTCCCTCTTGTAAGAAATCCGTGTCCCATAGTGTGCGGAACTGAAAGCTTGCGTAGATATCCCCGGAGTGCAGGGGCCGGATGACCAACTCCTCCTGAAACTGATCTTTCACCGGTGCTGGTCTAAAAGTTTCACTGTCATTGCGTTTGTCCATCTTAACATCTGTCGACTGCCATTGCTTTTCATTGTGATTATGTTCAGTGCTAATAGCATCGCCCTTTATCTTATGCGACGCGTCTGACGAGCTCTGCTTTTCCTCTATATCATTTAATTTATCAAGAGTCTCACAGCTACGGTAGCCCAAGACAGAAAATATTATAAATAACAGAAACAAATTGCACCTGTACGCTGCCATTTCTGATACTCTTTCCCATGTAGCAACACTTCCTGTATGTGCAACATTATCCAATGAGAGAAGGGCTTGCAAAAATATGACCAATGAAAAACAGCCACCCAAAAAGATGACCAATTGGATAAAATGGTCTAAATTTGCATGGTGCACGTGGTGTACATTGTATAGCATAAAAATCATAAACGGCAATTAATTTTTCTCCATAGCGCGATTTTATTCGCTTTTTTCGCTCATTACAGTCGGAACGTTTAATCCTAATGATATAATTACGTGATTGCGATGTTATGAACAAAAATTAAGCTATTAATAATATACTTGCATTTAATTAGTGATTCATTATTGGAAGAACTCTACTAAGGCAGCGTCAATTCAGGTTACTGTAACTACACAACTGTGCCTGCGGTGTCGCTCTTTACTGTCATTAGGAATGCAGCGCCATCTGTAATAATCCTCAAAGAATTAATTCATTTAGTATACGGTTTAAAAATATGCCATATGTAGACATCCTCCTGTTAATCAAAACGGATGCACACCTGTAAGTGGGTGATTATGGGAGGATAAAGGTGGCTTATGAGCGCCCACACTCACACACACACACTGATACCCGCCGTCATGACAGCCACAGTCGTTCTCCCTCCCTTCCTCCCTCACGCACCCGCAGACGCACTCACACACTCTCAGTGTAAAGGGTACCAATTCACCATGCTTGCTTCTGGATGCTGTTAGACCGAGACGCATTCACCTCGCCGTCGGGTTTGACTGCCCATGAAAAGGATATCGCTGCATTATTAACAGCTCCATATGGCTTCATCGGATGAAATGGAAAAGTGCGTTCTGCACAGAGGTAGATCCCAAAGTGACCCGAACATCCTCAGCGAGTCTGGCATTGATCTCTCGCACAGCGCAGGTAAGATGATGCATTTATTGTCTGGAGATGCCATTAGAATAAACGCGCCGGCTCTTAAAACAATCGCTTTTCATTTCTGTGTGCGGTGGAGGTGAAAGTGGCTCTATAATCTGCGCTAATAGCATTCGCTTTAATTTTAATGCTGGGAAACATTGTGGACCGCACGATTGAGATAAATCAAATTACGCCGCATTTGATTCAGTGTCTGCCCACGGGCTATTGATGTATCCTGTTAAAATGTATTCGGTGTATCATATTTTAGTGTTATTATATGTAACGGGACATGTGGAGAGATCGCGAGAGGGAATACGGGCCAGACAGTACAGGGATGTTGTGCCAACTGTGGCTCATGTCAGAAAATTGAAAATGAACAGACAAAAAAATTTAGCTTATGTTTTTCATTCAGAGGGGTTTACTTGTTGTTTTTGTCTCACGTGACAGAGCCACATCATTGAATGTGTATCTCTGTGACCATGTAATACATTTTGCTTATTGAACATTGAGGTTTTGCTGCTTTGGCAACATTAGGTTGCTGTCTGATACGATGCGCCGTTGGCCTTCATTGCGCACTGAGACTGCGCATTCAGTGCCTCTTTCTATTGAAGTGAGCGGGTTAATGGGTCTCCAGCACTTTTTTGTAAGAGGAACAAAATGTAGACGTACTTTATTTTTATGATGCACAGAGTTATTCACGTGTAAATTATTTGTGTTTGTCATCATAGTACGTCATTAAAACAACCTGTCAAGAAAAGCATAATGATATGATAATATGGCTTTATATTAGGACCAGTTCTTTTTTTGTGTTTTATACCGTAATAATTCATACAGTTGTAATTCATATAGTATATATATTATTTAAATTGTGAAGTTTTGTAGATGTTAGTTACTCTTTTGATTATAAATATAAAATGTCACATATAATGTAATATAATAATATATAATGTATATAATGTAGTGAAATAGGACTAAGAGATGTTTCCATAACATTCTTACATGCGTTCTGTCATGCTTTGGTTTGACATTTTTTTGGTTTGACATTTTTTTTTTTGGTTTGACTTTGTGATTTTTTTCATTTACCAGGAGCTTTTTATTGTGATAATTCATGATGTGTCATAGTGGACACATTATAGCTGTTTAAGAAAGAATTGAAGAAAACAGCAACTGATCCATTTCAATGTAAACGTAAACCCTATTGTGATAAAGATAACTTCTTGAAATCCCCCACAGTGTCACCTTTAGTTTGTTTGTGAAGTGATTGGTGGCACAGACATGATGAAACTGCAGTCCCTATAGAATCAACCAATCAATGATGAGAGTGAGTGTCATGTTAACCTTTTCTTTCTCTTGTGATTGAAAAGATCTGATTTAAATGTGACATGCAGGTATCTCCACTCCACTTTGCCAGTATGAGAGATCTGTTCACTGTTGAGTGCAGGTATTTTTAGGCCCTGAATACAGAGAAGATATATTTCAAAATAACCCATGGCCAGTGGCTCTGATTTTGTACAGAAATAAATTTTCTTTTGGCTGCACTGAGTGGCGCTTTAATGTTTTTTTTTCTTGAAATAGTGCATTAAATTATTATAATGCAATAATTCAATAATGCAAAATAAATTATGGTTGCATTAAAATGTCTATATTATATTACAGATCAGCGACAACAGATGAGGTAAGAGTTGAAAGAGAGACCAAGACAGAATTAAAGAGAGAGAGAGAGAGAGAGAGTAATGAAGTGAGTCTGATGTGGTTTACTAATGATTTTTGATATACATTGACCAGTGAAAGGTATTGTGGGTAATAGATCACCCTCTTCCTGAGTTCAACATTCATTAATGAAATGCTTAAACAATATGAGGCTGAGGTGTCTCATGCACACCACGCCTGGAGAAGACTGCTGCATCACGGTTTAGCAGAACTGTCACTGCTCACAGATGTGCCTGTTAACACTGTGGATTGTGTTCATGCTGTTTTTGCAACATGATTCTCCGTAAGAAGATCTAGTAGTGCTTTGTTATCCTGGTGTGAACCTTTATGGAAATCATGGGGTAGCATGATACATTTAATTCATTTAGCCCTTTAATACATGAAATTTTGAAATACAAAGGTATACATTTTTAGTTGAAAATGTTTATTTTGTAAAACAATCACAATGCTGTTGTAATAATTTGCTTGCAATAGATGCTTGGGTTGTTATAAGTGGTTTCCAGGACGTTGCTATGCTGTTTCTATTATGCTATTATGCTTATGCTAAGTGTTTTGAGTTTTTAATTCATTTGATATGCTGGTATTGTGAGTGGATGTGTGTTGCCTGTGGTTGTTTCATTGTTCAAAGGCATCTCTAAGATACTTAAATCAAGATTCCTCAAGTTTAAATAATTGGTGCAGATGTTTATTTTTACTTGAAAATAAAGCAATCACTTTCATTAGCCATTTGAAAATGACGTTGTGTTCAAAATATAACGACATTAACTAGACCTTCATCTAGAAGTGTGGGTAATGGTCAAAGATAATAAACGATAGTGGTTTGGATCATACGCTAAATAGTTAAAATCGCTTTTAAATCTCAAATGGTTGACTTTGCTGCTTAATTTTTTATGTACATCTCTCACAGCAGTTGGACTTGGACTAACATTTAAAATATGCCAATATGTCAATAAACTGCCTTCAAAGTTAAATTAAAGTGCAAGGAGATATTTACAATTATTGATAGCATCAAATTGTTAATCAATAGGTTGAGGCTGTGTGTTTATTTTCAACACAGTGTAGCAAATATGTTTATTATAATAGCTTAATTTAGGCTTAAATTTTGTATCTAAGATGCATCACATGCCCCCTGTCACTTCACACCTCTTTACACATTTAAACTGCCTTCGCAGTTTCAATGAACTTCCTGCCCCTGAAAAATGAGATGAAAATTGACTCTATATAAAAGTCTTGCATAACCAGAGCCTTGGGGTATTATTTTTGAAGCACTTAATTTTTTAGACCACATCATTGGTTGTGTTGAACAAGCTTAAGTTTTATTTTGAATGGCAAAATATTCACTGAATATTTTATTAGGAAAATAAGGAGAAACATTCTTTAGACATGCTCTCTAACTGCGCTATATTTGTAACAACATTGTATAGGGGTTTGTGTAAAGGCTGGCTTTCTGAGGTTGGCAATGACTCATCAGCTTCCCTTGCACTGGCTGGTGTAAAGACTTGATCACCAGCCTCACTGTAGTGCCAATGAAACGCGTCTATGAAAAGGTTTAGCCCATAAATGTCACTGATATTTCTGTCTTCGTTTATTCGCTTCATCCTTTGCAGGATTTGCACAAAATGTGATTTATTTTAACTGAGTGTGATTATTCATAATGAAGATTAAAGCAACTTTAAAGGGAAAATTCCTTTTTACTGTATTTTTATTTTATTTTTAAGGCAGTATCAGTCTTTTACTTAAGCTACTTTCACTGTTGCCACTGTCATTGTCCATCCATATCCATGTCATTTTTGATCCATAACATTCATGTTTTCCAAACCAATTTCCCTGCGTTTCTTGTAAAAAAATAATGACACTTATAATGCATATGCTTTTAAAAGTTGATGTCTTTATGCTAGGGTTTTGCGGGTGGTTGCCAGGGTGTTTCTATGCTGTTGCTATAGATGTTCTGGGTGATTTTTAATGTGTTTGATATGCTGGGTGTTCTGGGCTGTTGCTAGGGCATTGTCTGTTAATTGTTAAGGTGTTCCAGGTCCTTGCTTACTAGTCCAAAGTCAGAAGAGCCCTTCAGTATTTCAGGTAAACAATGTTTATAGCATAAACATGTGAGAGGTCTGTTCAGATCTCTAACGCTGGGTAACAATAACAGTGATCCTGGCATATGTCAGTTCTTGTGATAATTTTCCTGCCTTTGAAGAATCCTTGTGGTGTCACTCCTGCCTGAGGTCTCCTGTCCTCCACACAGACTGAGGTAGCTTGAACAGTATAGCACACAAAAGGAGACGAGGCCTGACCTTGTCAAGCACAGTTCACTGGCTCCCGGCTCTCCTCAGGCGTGAAACTGAACACAACAACATGCACCACGGCCTCCCGAGAGACAAAACAGAAAAGCAGATTAGACGTTCATACGGTGTCTTTTTTAGCTGTGTATACGACTCAGGAAGAAAACAAACTAAATGTTTTTGAGTTTGTGTATATGAAAGAAAATGATATAGAGATGCTGCAGTCAGGAACAGTTTATAACTGCAACAGTTCTGTGTTTAGTTTGACTTGTTCTTTAACGAGCCTTTAAAATTATTTGGGAAGGGTGGAAGAGGTCCAAAGGATCATTGATTCAAAGGCAAATATTGGGTCATTGAATGTCCTGCACAGATCCTGGCCGCTGTACAGGTATGTTTTGCGCAGTCAATGCGTTTGGATATCTTGGCTCTCCGCTGGTACTGTAGTTGTTTTTGCTTAGCATTTGGAAGAGGAAAATTTAGTTATTATTGAACAGGCAATAAGCAATGCTGTTGGAAACAGTAGCTCAGCCTCAACTTACTTTAACCATCTGCAATATTTTCTTAAAATATACCCAAAATAAACCTAAACGCAACTGCCTCAGATGGGGCGTCGCTCAGCTGAGTTTATTGTACTGTTTGTGAGTCAATGAATTTCAGAGCTGAACATTGATGCTGAAGTTTCCAAAGTGTTTTTATTAAACAGTAAGAGAAACTATGACTGTAACGCAGGACAGAGTCAAGGGAGTAGTAGAGGAGAGAGAATTAGTGGGAGGGAGAGATAAGGACTGGGGGAGGGGAAGTGGAAAAAAAAACAATGAGGAGACACAGAAGGTTAAAACGACTTAAGTGACTCACCAGAGAGTCAATGCAGAACCATTAAAGAGCAAATATGAGTTTAGCAATATGAGCTGTAAACATTGGGGCACATATATCTATTTTAAACCATGACTAACATGTTTGCATCATAGTCCAGCATTTTGTGATGTGTTTGTGATGCATATTGTCATTCTGTGATGCATGTGTTATGTATTCTACAGTATATATTGTTGAGGGAAGTATTTTTAATAATGTGTTCCTGGTTTAATATATAGATATACTGTATAGTAAGGGCTTAACATAGAGCTTCATTACAATGCTGCTTTATTTCTGATTTCTTTAAAACAACATCTGTTCACACTGAAAGTCTAAATATTTGTTTATTTATATTAGTATCTGTTGGACATGTGGCATGGGTCAGCAGTGCATTGTGGGTAATGTGGCAGAAGGATGGCTCATTGTGTATGGTGGTGTAAGCTGTAAGGGTTTCAGCACCATAGAGAGCGACCCAGAGGGCCCAGGGCAGATTACTCCCTCAAACACTGTGCTCAGAGAGGCTTATCAGATGCAGTAGATAGATGCAGTAAACACACTTAAAAATAAGGCCCTTAATTAAAGTCTTCACCCACTTTTTATTGCTTTCTGTGTTTGAATCTATTTCAGGCCCAGTGAGTTAAAATAGCGTGACTGTATTTTTATATCTAAGAAAAAACATTAAGCAAGTTAATCTGACATTATTTATTTACTGGTGTCTGCATTTGCCATGATAACAAATAGAGCTGTGCTTTGTATGAAATACTACTGAGAAACAAGCAAAGAGAAAATAATAAATATAGTGTTGTTATAAATTAAAACAATAAACACATCAACAATCCTTGGTTTGGTGACCATAAAACACAGGGATATTACACATTTTATTGTTTTGTCTTTACTATAAATTAAGTGAATAAATTCTCATTGATTTGTCTTTATCTTTGTGGTGTTTGTGGACCAGAGATCCCAATGTGTTCTTAACCTAATATTTAACTCTTATGTTCTTATCATCTTATATATTTATCTGCCCTTATCAAAATCTAGCAGGCAGAAATGATAGAAGCTCCAAACTTCTGTAGTTGTGACTGTTGTGATGATATCTGTATGTTATTTCCTAATCGATTCAACCTCAGCACAACCTGTTAGGAAAAGCGCATGAGAACATATGGGTTAAAGAAACTCTGTATGTGTTTGTGTGTGTGCGTAGAAACACAACAGTTTTGAAGAATGAAAATATTATTACTTTTGCAACAGCATTTTTCTTCTTTTTTTATTGCCTCCATACCAGCTATAAATCAATGAATCCCACATCAGGTGTGTGGCTCATTTTCTGTTGGCATTACTTTGTGGAGAAGTGAATAGCCATAAACAATATATTCTGTTGTTCATATATGTTGTTGGTAACAACAGAATATGAATTCAGCTGAAAAGCCTGAATTTTACAGATGAAAGATTTATCTTGATAAGCTGATCATGATGGTGAGCGCCAGAGGTGATTATATGAATATAAATGGATTATGAATATAAATGGAGATTCCCAAAGTATTAACCTGTCTAATGTGGTCAAGGTTAGCTGCATAAGCACATGAAGCCCTTATGGATTTTCCAGGCAGACTTCCATAACATTAAACATTCAGCAATAGAAGTTGGGTGACCTGAACATGACCTAAGATTGTGACATAAATCTAGAGCAAGATAATGAAAAGATTTTCATGCAAGTTTTGTAACAGATTTCTAGTGGAAAACCCATCTCTGTATGATGGAAAACTCAATTTAGCAAAAAATGTGAATAAGAAAGTAATTGGTTTTGATCCAGCAGGTCTGGGGCCAGTAAAATCAGGTAAGACAGGCATTGATAACCCATGAATTGTCAATACTTTGGACAGTTATGTGAGCCATCATACCAAAACAAACAAGCAAACAGATACCGCTTCCCACTGCAAGAATAATGTCCAGTAATCCCATAGATGAATCCTATAGATTTCACAGTGTCAGGGGTTTGTTTAATGTCAGAAGGCTGAGTACTTAATAGGTGACTGAATCTACAGTTGTTATTCCTAAGCAACAGTGGTCAAAGCTGTCTCAAGAGCTGTCTCAAGTTGTTTTAATCCTCATCAGAGACTTGTTATTTAGCGTGTTCCACTTTTAGCATCTTGTGGAGGCTGCGCTGCAGGCAGTTGTCTTCTGACAGATGGCTGTGCAGTTGCTGATCCGGGGGGTAAACTGTGGGGTTGCTTTTTGTCGGACGACAGCAAGCTTTCGCTTCTCACACTGAACTGCTTGTTCTTATGAGCTGTTTCTGAAATTACACTGTATGAGATTGTCCAAAATGACATCAAAGGAATTCATGTTGAATTTGCATGTGGCTGTAATTATTATTATCTGTAATATAGCATATCTGCAAGATTATGAGTGATATCTATTGACACTAATTCACTGGATTTACATGTGGTAAGTACAACTTTTAAAATGAAGTTGACTGTAGGGATGTCAGATGTCAATACCAATATTAAAAACATTTTAGTATTGAAAAATACTGCTTTGTAATATGATTTTTTTTTTTTTTACAAAACTCAAAACTTACAAAATTTTTAATTATAAATGAAAACATTTAGTAGCTGTTTTTTCCAACTTACAGTGCATTTATGGTCCTATATTTTAATTATTTAATTGTTTAGTTATCTGGAAATTACCACTATGCTTTACCATCTGAGCTACAGTTACACTTTGATATGTGGGCAGTTAGGTTCCAAATCCTGCTATGTGCACTATACACTAAGCTATTTTATTTGTTTCTTTGATATTGGTAGATGAAACACATATTTGGCTGTTTTCTGTTTAAACTAATAGATTGTGACACTGTGCAGTGATTGGCTAAATGTGAATGAGGTTCTCTTTGTATTTTTAAAGCGGAATCTGGAACATACTTGCTGTATTCCACCCACATCTCTGAAATCTGATTTCACTCTGTTTCTGTATTACTAGTGTGTAGTCTCGTACTTTACTGATGTTGTATTTATTTTCTTTTATAAATACAGAGATTATGTATTTAATGTTTAAAATATTACAGTATTTTTGATCTGTCTTGTTAGAAGTATTAGTAGGGGTAAGCTTAGGATAGGGTTAGAGTTATAATAGCATCTTGATTATGAGCTTTCAAACAGTTTCAGTTTTACTTCATTAGTAATTAAATTTATAGTGATTTAAAAGTGGAGTGAACTTGCAATCACTGCAGATTTTCGCCTTAGCAACACTTTGATTTAAGGCAGCAATTAAACTTATGTTGTCAGTTTTAGTGTATGATTGGGTTTTTTTGTTGTCTGTCATGTTTCCAGAAATAACAAAATAGATCAATAAAGCTTTCTATTGCTACAGATTTACAGACTCCTTAAAATAAATTGAGTAATTAAAAACAACACCAATTGCTCTCAGATCTGGGTGTAGGCCCCTTTTTTCACAGTCTGTAATAGAATGTTCTGCCAGTAGACACTGGCTATCGGATCAGAAAACTGCTCCCAGATCAGCCCTGAATAGTAAGTACCACATTTACCTTACATTGCGGGGTTGCCCTGACCTAGCCAATTACAATGAAGCCCATGTTCGTGTGGCAGCTCTGATTGGATCTTTACTCTGCAGTCATTGATGAATTGAATAATATTCGTAATCTCTCACTTTTATCTCTGGGGTGACATTACAATAACAAGCTCTTTAGTATCTGCTAAAGACAAATGGGTTTAGCCTTCTGTTCATATATACAGTGAAAGGCTGAGGCTGGCGTCTTCAGGAACGATTTCAATGATTCAGACAGAACAGGCCTCAAAGGACGACTCGGTTACATTTACAAACATTTACTTAAAGCCTTTGCCAGTAACAAATAGCATTATTAAATAAAGCACCCATCAGACAGGAGTAAAAAGATTAGAGCTGAATTTTAAGATCAAACTGTGTAATAAAAAGGTTTCATTCTCCTATGTGTTTTACCTGAGCTATAGATCTTCTATAGATCCTCTTTCCGGAAACGGAAAGAGTAGAGACTGGTGAAAATAAACTATTACAACATGCTACATGTTCTTGAAAATAACTGGAGATCGTGGCTGACATTAGACTATTATGTTTTGCTGTTTTTAAATTGATTATGCTATAGAATATTATAGAATTTGATTCTGATTGGTCAGATGTTTTTGTATCATGATGAAACTAATGGTTGTTCCAAGCAGCTAGTTTTACGTTTCTCATATAACTGAGCATTTTCTCTCTCTTCTCACATAATACAATAATTAAAGCTCAAAGTGATTTATTTTTATGGTAAATTCATTGTCACATATTTTGTTGGGGTGCAGATCACCCTCTTGGTTTAATCTGCAATAATGGCCATCTGAGTGTACATTATTTCACATATATTTACTTCATTTCTACAGTATATGCTGGTAATTATTTAAACTGCAGTTTTAAACTACAAACTGTGAACAAATGTTGTTGTGTATATCAGACATGCATATGACATTTCTAATTGATTGAATTCACTTCATCCAATAATCTGTATATTTTACTAATATATAACAGTTTTGTAATATTGTTTGTTGCTAATGTTGCTTAAAGTAATACTTTTTAAACTAAATTGTCATAAAGACAAAATCTACCCTAAGCAAACAACAGAACAACTAAACAAACAACACACCTGATTATTTTGATGAACAAGCATTACAGGATAAGGTAGCATTTTGTGTGTGTGTGGATTTGCTGACAGAGCTGTAAATGTGCCAATTTGCAATGTTATATTGTGTTTTCTAGTGTCTCCCGGTCTCTCTCAGCTGTGGAGTCTGTTCTGTTAATCACACAGATATTCAATCACTTTAAAACCATGTTTAATGTGTTGTTTTACACTGTGACAGATAAAAGCCTTTGATAAAAAGGAAAAATTTGAAATCAAGCAGTTGGACTCAAAACAGCCAAGATTACTTAACACAGTCATCCTTTTATTTTTTATTACTCTTTTTATGTATCAGACCTTTTCAGTTAAACAAAAAACTGTTCAACAACTTTGTCTATTCCTGTTCAACAACAAGTATGTCTATAACTTAGGACAATATACAAAGGGGCCCAGGTTAAAATCCTAGAAATTCCACGTTGGGATTACTATGTATGTGGGTTAGATGACAAAATTTGGTTAATGATCTGTGGAAGGTGTGACTTTATTGGACGCACTGCATGTCAATGCTTGCGTCATTGGTAGCATAGGTTACACACATACTGATTACCAGACATGCTAATAAAATTCTATGGTTTGTATAAACAACCCTTTCAAATGCTTGAATGTGATATTGTTTCAAAAATAAAAAAATTACATGACTATTTATTTAAATAAAAAACAATATTTCATAATAATAAATTGAGTTATATATTTTTTATATATGCTATACTACAGTAGCGTGTCTTTTCTTTACCTTAATATATCAAAATTACTACAGATACCGCTATGTGTATTGTGTAGTATTATAGTGCTTATTTTAATAGGTGCTTTATATGTGATACAGTCCACATATCCGTATAGTCGGGGCATGTCTTTTATTAGAGTTCTGGTAGACATTTGGCAGGAATTAGAAGATATCGGAAATGTGGGTGTCTCTGGCACACAGCCAGCATGCAGGCGTCTATGCTGACTGACTTTCTGTTGATAAAATACTGTGCTGATCCCTTCTTCACTTACTCCACGAATAACTCAAGATTTATTAAAATATTGTCATATGTGTTCAGTACTGGATTGTGTAACTGCTTTCACAATTCATCAGATTTCATAACTCTGTTTTTATTAGTACGCCTTGTATAACGCATCAACATCATCCACTATTACTGTACCCACGGATAGCTGTGTAATTATATCATATACCAATAAATTTGCATTTATAGTGATCTTTCAAAGCCAATGGATTCTACAGTGTGACATCAACCAATACAAGCCCCTTGTAACATACCTTCCTGCATTAAAGAAAGCATGCTTGATAGTATGTTATGAACAAGTGGGCCGTGATTGGCTGCACTGGGTCTTCTCCAAGTACTTCCGTATAGCAACAGACCCCCCTCCCCCAACACACCCCTCCTCATTTCCCCCATCCTCCCTTTACTCAGACAGTGGCAGCCCCTCACACCGCGTGCAGATTCTACCTCTGAGGGGGTTGTGCTGCGCATCTGGGGGAGCGGTAACCATAGTAACAGCTAGGCACTGACCTGGGCTCCGCTGACTCGCTTCACCACACTGTTTCTCAGGCTTGACCTGGATTCTTACTGCTGGTTATTCTAGCAAAAGACGCTCAGTCGATTGACCCGCTTCTTTCCTCTGGCTTTGTGACGGCACTCGCATGCTGCCCCTGCCCACACAGCACTATTTCAGTAGCAGAGTGTTTTGCTGAGGGTTGACTCATTTATCTGTGAATGGAGCTTTTCCTGCGTGTGAATATTTTAAAGGATTAGTCTAGCCTGGTGAAGGATATGATGTCGTTGTGGGTGTTGCATTAGGCTTTGTGTGCTACATGCAATTGTTCTTTTGATGATAAATCACAGTGAATTATTTGGTGCTGCACTAATAAGTGTGAACCATGAAGATACCAAGCAGAAAACACACAGATTTAGTGTTCTCTGGCCATTAACTGGAAGACCGCATCACAGTCATCACGTTGCAGGTTCTTTCTTCTGCTTTGTAGTTTTTATAATAACCCAGCAAAACCATGATTAACTACTTGGTATTGCTAGGTGCTAGAGGCAGGACAGAGGGCAATCTTATGCCCTCTGTTTTTCAAAAACCTTTTTATGGCAATAAGCAGAAGGGGATTTCATCAATATTTTGATACATTGTAATGGAAAGCAAGTTTGTTGTTTGTTTGTTGTTGATGAAGTTCATTTCACTGTCTTAAAAAGTGCAGTAGCACATACAATATATAAATATATGATAATGAATTTGGTAATGGATAATGAAATTATAACTTGACCCAAAACTCAAAATTTAAACATTGAATTTAACATCCATTTCCTTCTTGTGTATTTTACTATTGGTTAATTAATCTGCTTCTTTATTGTTTCATCATCAGCGCTGCAGTTTTAAATGATCATAATGGGCTTAAACTAACTAAATATACAAAATGGTGGTGCTATTAAAGTTGCTATAATTAGATTAGTGCATGTGCTTTTCAAAATGAAGCAGTCTGTTGAGTTCTCATAAATTCGCTATTGTGTCCAAATGCTCAAAATCATAATCATTTGTCTGTCTGTATTATCGTCTGTGTCATTGAAAATCACTGATAGATGCTGAGAGTTTGTTGCTTTTATGTTACAGATGTGATAGAGCAGCACAAGGTTCTGCGCTCCAGCTGTTTGGTGAGTGGAGTTCACACCCCGCCCATCCGTCGACACAGCAAACTGGCCACGCTGGGCCGCATTTTCAGACCGTGGAAATGGAGGAAAAAGAAAAATGAGAAACTGAAGCAGAGCTCAACGGGTGAGGAGTTGGGTGTGGATGTCACTTTATTTCTGGGTGTATAAGTAATACTGTAATAATTGTGTTTTATTTACATTGCAACTGGCCAAGAAAGCCATTGTATGATGAACAAAAAAAAGGGGGAAACAAAAAATTACACAAAAGGTTAGAGTCAAATACATGAATGAAACAATAGCTAAACATGAAGGAAATTTAAAACATAAACCTATTAACAAACCAGAGGGCAAGAATAAGAGAAATATTGGGGGTGGCTAAGGTTAGCAGGAGAATAATGCAGTATATGCTGACAGAAGCTGTTTGATGTGTCTGTGGAATTTTGGAACAGGTGGCAGAGCAGCTCCGGATACAGGCAGGGGTGGAAGGGTGGAGCAGCCAAGAGCTGTGGTGCAAGACCATGAAGGTTACAGCTGTTACTGCAAAGTGTTAGTCAGTATTACAAAGATTAGGTAATGCAGCCTGTAAAAGACATGTGGACTGTAAATAATGTAAAGAATATCATTTAAACTGTGTTGAGGAAAGTGATAGACCAAAATCATATTATGCTTATGCATTTATTATTAACTGAATTTATAAATATCTAGTGTATTAGACATTAACCCAGCAAGAAATAAAGTTTTGGAGCCCATAAGGCTCCATTCTGTACAATAAGACCTTTATTGTACAGAATCTGTATGTAATGATGTAGACATAGACTGATGCAGACAGTTAATAATGATGTCACATTCCATGACTTGTCCTAAAGGAGGCATGTAGAGTATTGTCTGCAAAGCAAGGCCAAGGACTGAACCCTGGGGGACACCCCAGGTAACACAAGTGAGAATGATTTATATTTTAGAAAGGGAAACAACTGCTGTTTGTCATTGAACAACTGAACCAGAGGAGGGTTTCCTGTGATACTGATGCCTAAAACTAAAGGCTAAATCAAATACAGACCAGGTGTCCAGAAGGAGTGGAATATTAAACAGACTTGAGTCAGCAGAAACATTAGGGCCATTTACAGCCCCGAGGAGAGCTGTCACTGTGCTATGCAGAGGGTACGATGGAAAGGCTTTTATAGATTATCTATGGGTTCTTGTTGCTTAATGGGCAGAGCATTGTGCTTGCAACACCAAAGCCATGGGTTTTATTCCCAGGGAATGAATCCTGGATCCAAATAGTCACTTTGAATTCAAGTGTCTGCCAAGTTTATAAATGTAAGTGGTGTGATTGTAGTTAAGAGTCAGAGACTAATGCTAGATCTGTAGGCTTGTGATAGATCTGTAACAATTTAACACAAATAGACCTAGACAAGGTTTCTCAAATATTGGTGGACAGTAGCAGTGTATAGTTTTAATGGAAAAGTGCCAGAAGCCAGAGATCTGTTAATCAAGAGAGAAACGGCTTTAGTGAGTTTTTGCATGATGAAAAAGTTTCATTACATGATGAGAGAATCTCATCATCCAACAGAGCCTAGAAAGACAGAGCCAAGAAAGTTGAAGTAGACACACAAATGGAGGAAATAGGAGGTATCATTAGACTCTGCTATGGATGAGACAGGGCTGTCACATATATTAGCACATATTGCTTGGCACAGCACAGCATTTTATATTTGGTTTGGTTCCTATTGATGATGAAGATCCTTGAGAATAAATAGGAACTCCAGTAATGCTGTTTTAAACCTGTGTCAATAAACAACAGCCAAGCCAAATGCTTTTAATATAAAGCCATAATATTTAGTTTGTCAGTTATCCAGGTAGGGCGAAAAAGTTGCAGTCTTTCCAAAGTTTCTCTGATAAAAACAAATTGAGTTTTAATATGGATCCAGTTTTTAATATGTAGCACAATTTGGAGTAATGAGAGAAATTGTAATTGTTTATATTGTGTAACCTTATAATTTGATTTTCTCAATTGTTTATGAAGTAGATTGGTAGTTCAGATGAAACGAATCACAATGGCAGAACAGCAATGTAGCAGATGTAATGTATGTAATGCAGAAACCAATATTATCATGTTTTTTGCTTAAGGAAGCTGATAAAAGTCAGGCATGAGTTTATAAACACTAGCAACACGCATAGGACACTGAAACCAAAGATAAGGAGTTTACAATGTACAAAATATATTGTCGTTTACTCTTAAACAACTCCATGGAGTGACCAAACAACATTTTTGAATCACCAAGTTACAAAATGTCAACCACCTGCCTCAAGATTACATTAGCTGGCAGATGCCACAGAGTGTGTGTGTGTGTGTGTGTGTGTGTGTGCTCATAAAGGAATGTTGAGAAGTGTTTGTAAGCTAAGCAATATAATTAAAGATATACTGTGTGTAGATGTGGCCCTGGCCTGTGGACTTCACTCTCCAGACTTGAGCTCTCCCATGCAGGGTATCTCAGATGCAGAGATGCGGCTGCCGGGCTCTCAGGGGCCCATTCTCAGCATCAGTAGCATGGAGTACCTCAGCTCAGAGCAAGACAATCTCCCTACCGGTGAGTGACAGGAGTGAGACTGTTGAAGTGTGAATCATTTACTTAAATATTATATTATGTTTTTGAGGGGGAAAGATTATGTATATAATCTTATAATGAGACATACAAAAGTAATTCATATGTCGTGTAAACACTGAGCCCCAACAAATAAACAAGATAAATAAACAATTTAATAAATAATTTTTTATGCTCTTAAAAACCTATGGTTTAAGCTTTAACTGAAAGTTTAATATTTTTCTAGACAAATATGAAACTGAAAGCTTAAAAACGTTTGAGTTGGACCTGATAGTGAAAAAGTGTCTGTTTACATTGGAACTCCTTCAAAATTGACTTTTCATGGAAAATTTCTTTAATAAAGAAAAAACATTTGTCTTGTTTGTTTTCCTGTACATAGTAGATTCTGTGCAGGACTGTGAGACAACAGATGAACCAAATTCAAATGAGGAAGAAGAGGAAGAGAAGGTGAATCCATCTGTAAATGAAAATGAAGATGTTGAGGAAGATGAAGAAGATGAAGAGGAAGATGAGGAAGATGAACCACAGGAACCGTCTCCTCCAAGCAGTCATGGAAACCTCACCTCTCAGCGTAGCACCGAGGAAGGTGTGTTTATTACCCATAATGAGAATCAGACTAAACACTTTTGTTGTGACAGCATTTGTTTATTTCTGCAGACTCGGCTAAAGTCATCGCCACAACTGTGCCTCATTCAAACTGTTTCCTCCCGAAAGAACCACCTAGAGTCCCAGATGGCCCTAGTTCTGTGCTTTTAAGAGGGCCTTTTACCAATCCTGTGGGTTCGCCACATATAGGCAGCATACATCCTCCGCTGCCCCCTAGCTCTATAATAGAGGAACTGCACCGTGCACTAGCAACAAAGCTGAGGCAAGAAAGGTAAGATGTTAAATTAATTACTATTTCTGTCTCCTAATTGTTTTGTTTGAGAGGTATTTTTTTTAAAAAAAGCATTGTGCTAAAATGTTTATGTTTCTTTGGCCTGCAGCATTGAGCGGGAGCCGAGTGGAGATTCTGAAAACAGGAAGGAAGCAGAGGAAAACAAGGAAAATGTAAGACAGGACCACTGCTTCACTGATGCTTCAGGAATTATCTGTGACATTGACAGCTGGAACGAGTCTGTCATCTCTGGTGGGTGTATCTCAAATACTAGTACTACATGAAATTCCTCTGGTTCAAAACAATGTATTCTGTCACAGACAATAGTCAACTTGTCTCTCAGTCAAATAAAACAACAAAAATAATTTATAACAAAATTATACTGAGACAAAAATTGCTAAATGATTCTTATTATCATAGCATTGATATGCTAATGTGAAAAATTCACTCAAACTCAAATGGAGCATATGCTTTATCCTTTTGCATCAGGATGTATGAACATGTATCTTTTGGGTTAGATAATTGATGCAAGTACATGTGCAAATATGTGCCAAGCAAATGTATGCATTTACAGTAATATAAACTTGAAATTCTATTGCGCTGTAAGCATTCAAGGGAGCTTACTGTATAGAATGTGGCTGTTTTGTTTATGTAAAAAAAAACATGGTATTTTTCTATTCAAACGTGTATTATTTAAGATGTCAGATTGTAATGAGTGAAACTAATGTTTTAAGATGGCGAACTTGTCATGACAGAAGAAATATTGGCCATAGCTTTGCTATGACAAAGAGATTGATTTAAAATTATTTTCTGACCGTTCAACAGCATGGCATATAATAACTAATATTACAGGGAAATTCCCTTAATGCATAAATTGTCACAAATAACATTTCTTCAAGATGTCAAAGATGCCTGCAGTGATTATGTATAAATGTATATGCAGGCACATTGCCAAGGAGAATGAGGAAAGAGCTGCTGGCTGTGAAGCTTCGGAATCGTCCCAGCAAACAGGAGCTGGAGGACAGGAACATCTTTCCTGCACGGAGTGACCAGGAGAGACAGGAGATCCGACAACAGATCGAAATGAAACTTGCCAAGTAAGCCACAAATATCTGTGTTTAAAGGCATGTCTCAGTTAGGTAGCCTATATAAAATATGACACTGCCCTCTGCTGGATTCTTTTGGAAGACATGAAAACAAAAACCATATCATGATAATGATATGATATAATGATTTCCAAGCATATAAATTATCATTCTATTTGTATGTATTTTATGCATTTCTTCCATTCCATGCTCCAAAGTAGCTCCATAATAGACAATGCATCATAATCAGATTTATAAAAACAGGTGCCGCAGTGCATCTGGATCTGTTACTGTAGGTAAAATAGTTTGCAATCTGATCCGCACTTGTGATGCAAGGCATGAGATAAATTAAGGTAATTAATGAGGTAAATTAGGATTGAAGTTAATCTTTGTGGTTTATCCCACTATAGCTTTCATGAGATTATATTGACAGTCTGAAACCTGACTTTTACATTTAATGTTAAATTTAGAATCTCAACCATCTTTATTTTCTTACAGTGATTTAGAAACATGTTGTTTACTCTTACTGTTGTACTCAGATATGAGGCCAGTAACTGTTGTGATTTGTTAAAGGAATGCATCAACAAACACTTAAAAGTTTTTTTTATTTACACATACTCTGGTGCATGTAATTGAAGGCTATTTATAATTCATATCTCATATTTAAATACTCAGAAAAGATATCAGTCAAATAAAGTGTACACTAAAATACTGTATACTGAAGGCTGGCAGGTAGCTAGAAGCAATGTAATATTTAATATCTGACCTTTACATCAAAGTGTTAAAGGAAACTGAGCTTAGACAGAAGAGAGAGAGAGAGGATCGCCATGCCTCTCACAATTACTGATGTTGTCAGATTAACTCCTGCAGTCAGCTGTGGTATTTCTCACCAGTGAGAACAGCCCTCTGTTGATTCTTAGAAGAAACAGCCATCATGTCCAGGTTAATTTAAGCTTGAATGTTTTTGTTCAGGCCATTGAGATAGACACCAGGTGCTACAATGTTCTAAGCAAGGGCCCCACACCAGGATAAGTGATGGTGACAGGTTATGTAATGGTGAAGTCATTAATGGTGGACTGGATTTCAGAAGATGCGATTCGGATCTCTTCTGCAGAAACAGCAATAATGGTGCATCTAAAACATATAGTTACTTGCTGTTCTTCTAAAATTAAAATTAACTTTGTTGTTTAGGCTATATTCTTAGCAAAATCACAAATTAGATATATTTAATATCTCATTTTTTCAAGACAACAATAAAAATAAAAAATAAAAGAAGCTAAACATTTTTGTGAATATGTTCATTTAGACCTAGAAGATCTCAACAATGTCACAAACTGAGCTCAGATTTGCTAATCAAATGTCAATTAATAATTATATGCCAATATTTTTAAAGATTCTCTAACATTCTCAAACAAAATGTTTTCATTTATTCATTTTTTATACAATTATCAGAAAATTGACCTAAATCTAATTTTAGCCATTAATCTACATTTATTTTACAGCTCCAAATTTAATGTATTTTAAAGATTGTCTCTTTGTTTCAATTTTTTCCTTTTGAGACAAAGTGACACCACCATCAAATCTCCTGAGCTTTGAAAGAGCAACTTTAGAGCAATACAGTTTCCTCTGGGATTGCAGTTGCTAAGAACATTTACCTGTTGTGTTGTTTGAAGCTATTTAGGTATTGCCTCTTTATTCCCTTTTTCACATTTATCATTTGAAATTAAAGCAGACAGAAGCGGGTGGAAACCTTCATTTCCATTCGTTTGTTATAATCTGTGCTTACACAACTCTGCCTTTATTTAATGACACTGAAAAACATTCCAAGAATGGGAAGTTGGTTAATTTCCATAACATGGTCCACTTGAAAGGTTACACTAGACCAGCATCAAAGTGTGACGATTATTGCACCTGCAGGCAGGCTGCTGTCTGAGCTAAACACACATTGACATTTGCTGCTATAGTATGTTATGACCCTCCTATCTTTGGCTTACTGCTCTAATCTTCCACAGCTATTTTTAGATTTCAGACTGGTCAATAATGGATGGTGGTGCATGTTCCCCTCCTTCAGCTCCACCTCCATCCTGCATACTGTAGCAAATACACTACAGAAATAATCTACTGTACGTCTCATAGCAGCATCTCTTAATGGTAAGACATTAGAATTAAGAACATTAGCATGTATCCGCTAATGGAACCAGACTCCTTAACTAGCTATATATAATATAGACACTAACACCTTTCAGTGTAGCATGGGCAGCTTTCTTTGTTTCAGCATTCACAGGGAAGCGACTGTTGCTAGGCAACTCACAATACAGGTCAATAATATCCAGGCAGCTTCCAAAGTGGGGCTTTGGGAGTAGGTCTCCATTTCGGTTCATGAAATGTTAATGCAGCCACATCTGCTGGAATCCCGTCTTACTCAGCGTATGTTAGTGACGTCATTGTTACGCTGCCAGTCTGAGAGTGTGGGCTGAGTCCTGTTTGTTGATTTCCTTATAATTAAACAGATCCTCCAATAACATTCCACAATCTTGACATTAAGTATCTATTTTGAGAGTAATTTTGTTGGTGTAGTTAGGTTGACTCATAAATATTAAATGAAATGTTTTGCAGTGTTGGTTTTTACGATATTTCACACAATATTATTCATTTATAGCACTTTCAAAGCAGTCATTCACCACATTTTAAAGTGCTTTTTAAATAGGTAATTTTAGTTCACACAAGAGTGCACTGTATAGTCTAACTGTGTGTGAAACCATGCTAAAGTTTGTTTTTGGGAAAAAAAATATTATATTGAAATTTGTTTTATAAGGGCTGGAATAATAATCTTTCTCTAAAAAAATGTGTTGTTAAGACTCATATATATTCTCTATTTTAAACAATTGATTTTATTTTAAGTTTGTGCAAGGTAAGTAGGAGCATGGCAAAAGGGCAGCATACATAATAAAACCTTTTATTAAAAGATTAAAAGATTTGCATTTAAAGATATTGTATCAATTATATTAAGATATAGAAAGCCATCAGTAGACATTAAAGTGTATTTTTGTTGCTTTGATCTGACTTTGTAAATTCTGTTTACCATTATATTGCATTCCATTCTCAAATGCTAACAAGAAATCACTTAACTTAATTACAGTACTACAAAGCATAGCGGGGGGGTGGGA